>ONZH01023119.1:0-128177 GCA_900303285.1 Rhinella marina | reverse complement strand
GGTACCACAGGGGTCTGTATTGGGTCCTATTCTTTTCAATATATTTATTAATTGATCTTGTAGAAAGCTTGCACAGTAAAATATCAATTTTTGCAGATGACACTAAACTGTGTAAAGTAATTAACACAGAAGAGGACAGTGCACTGCTACAGCAGGATCTGGATAGACTGGAGGCTTGGGCAGAAAAGTGGCAGATGAGGTTTTAACACTGACAAATGTAAGGTTATGCATATGGGAAGGAATAATGCAAGTCACCAGTAACATACTAAATGGTAAAGCATTGGGTAACTCTGACATGGAAAAGGACCTAGGAATTTAGTGAACAGCAAACTAAGCTGCAGAAACCAGTGTCAGACAGCTGCTGCCAAGGCCAATAAGATAATGGGTTGCATCAAAAGAGGCATAGATGCCCGTGATGAGAACATAGTCCTGCCACTTTACAAATCACTAGTCAGACCACATATGGAGTACTGTGTACAGTTCTGGGCTCCTGTGAACAAGGCAGACATAGCAGAGCTGGAGAGGGTTCAGAGGAGGGCAACTAAAGTAATAACTGGAATGGGTGGACTACAGTACCCAGAAAGATTATCAAAATTAGGCTTATTCACTTTAGAAAAAAGACGACTGAGGGGAGATCTAATAACTATGTATAAATATATCAGAGGTCAGTACAGAGATCTCTCCCATCATCTATTTATCCCGAGGACAGTGACGAGGGGACATCCTCTGCGTCTGGAGGAAAGAAGGTTTGTACATAAACATAGAAGAGGATTCTTTACGGTAAGAGCAGTGAGACTATGGAACTCTCTGCCTGAGGAGGTGGTGATGGTAAGTTCACTAAGAGAGTTCAAGAAGGGCCTGGATGTATTTCTGGAGGGTAATAATATTACAGGTTATAGTTACTAGAGAGGGGTCGTTGATCCAGGGAGTTATTCTGATTGCCTGACTGGAGTCGGGAAGGAATTTTTCCCCCTAAAGTGAGGAAAATTGGCTTCTACCTCACAGGGTTTTTTGCCTTCCCCTGGATCAACTTGTAGGAAAACAGGCTGAACTGGATGGACAGATGTCTTTTTTCGGCCTTACAAACTATGTTACTATGTATTTGCAGGGCGCAGTTATTTTAGGACACTGTGTGCCAATAATTATTGAAGGGCACTATCTGTGTGGTACTAGTGGCACAGTACTGGGGGTGGTAGGATTATTTGTCCAGAAGACGGGAGGATGATGGAAAAGTAGTAAACTAAGATTATTTTCTGTCAAACTGCAGAGATGAGAAATGGCTGAAAAATGGCGTCTGGTCTGAAAGGAGAAGAGGAGGAAAGAGAAGATCTACATCAGAGGAGACGTCACTGGGTGTAAGAGGTATGAGGCGCTGTATTATACTGGATGTAAGAGGTATGGGGCGCTGTATTATACTGGATGTAAGAGGTATGAGGCGCTGTATTATACTGGATGTAAGAGGTATGGGGCGCTGTATTATACTAGATGTAAGAGGTATGGGGCACTGTATTATACTGGATGTAAGAGGTGTGGGGCGCTGTATTATACTGGATGTAAGAGGTATGGGGCGCTGTATTACACTGGATGTAAGAGGTATGGGACGCTGTATTACACTGGATGTAAGAGGTATGAGGCGCTGTATTAAACTGGATGTAAGAGGTATGGGGCGCTGTATTACCCTGGATGTAAGAGGTATGGGGCTGTATTACACTGGATGTAAGAGGTATGGGGCGCTGTATTATACTGGATGTAAGAGGTATGGGGCCCTGTATTATACTGGATGTAAGAGGTATGGGGCGCTGTGTTATACTGGATGTAAGAGGTATGGGGCGCTGTGTTATACTGGATGTGAGGTATGGGGCTGTATTAGGTTACATTCACACGAACATTGTGTTTTGCAGTCTGCAAATTGCGGATCCACAAAAAAAGGATGATGTTCCGTATGGCATCCGTTTTTTTGCAGATCCACTGTAACGATGCCTATCCTTGTCCGCAAATGGACAAAAATAGGAATGGACATACAGATGCGGACAGCACACAGTGTTCATTGAAGTGAATGGGTCCGCATCTGAGCCGCAAAATATGCAGATCGGAGGCCACAAAATCAACTGTGGTGTGAATGTAGCCTTACCCTGTATGTTCTGTAGTGATATACGTAATGTTAGAATTTGGCATGGGGGGGGGTTAATTTTTGACTTGGCCGACAGAAAAGCTAGGTGCTCCAGCGCTGGGGGGGGCCAAGCTGAACTCTTGCACCAGGGCCCATGAGCCTTTAGCTACGCCCCTGCTTGTACCTATACAAACACAACATCATGGGCACCCTAACTACCATCAGGCAGGAGCTCCAGAACCAGGGGGTGCCCTGAGGGAAGAAAGGATGCACCCTCCTTTCATTGCAATGCCCTACGGAGCGACTCTGTAACCTCCAGAGCTACTAAAACTCCCATCTTCAGCTTCGACTCCTCCTGGGTGGCTGCACATGCTCTTATGGATGACCCTATAGTACCTGCTATACAGTATGCTTCCAAGTATCCTGAAGGCCAGATAAAATGGTATTATGTGGATGCAGCTATGTTTTATATATGTCCTTGTCTGGTACATGCACAAGACACTCAATATAGATGTGATACTGCAAGTATTGACTCCTGTACCTGGGCCAGTTGGTTTGATGTCTTATGGTTATTATATGCCGTCTATAGTAGGCACTACCATGGGCAGTGTCATAAATCGCCACTGACCAGCAATATGCATCATTTTTGCTTAGCTGGAAGGCTATATGTGGATCTCTAAAACAGTGCAGTGTTAACACACAGTATAAGATGAGTACACAAGGCCTGTCAGCTCGTATGATTTCTGTTTAGTGAATAGTTTCACTCCCCAATAAACACCAATTCTGGATCATCTTTACTTAGATTTACTAATCGTGTCGCACTTTGTACTGTTCAAGAATATGAATCACAGTCTTAATATTAGACAAATTTACACTCTGTTTAGCACATGAACTTAAAATTGGAGTATTGTAAATCCTGCACCAGATTTATGTCAGAATTTTGTACATGTGCCAAAAATTTGTGTGCAAAAAAAGTTTAGCCTGTTTACTCCTCTTATAAGTTGGCGTAGTATTACTCCAGAAATGCACCTTTTTTCTGCATTTGGGCCACACCCCTTTCCATGCCTCAAAAGCTTAGAAAAGTGTGTAAAACAGTTTGTAAACCTGCACTCTAGTTTTTTGGTGCAAAATGCCCCAAAAGGATGGTGCATTTTTAACAGTAAATCTGCTGCAATGTGTCTCGTTTTGGCTCTGTTATTTTTTAGTAATGTATGAATAAATTGACAGTTGGATCTTCTCATTTGTCAGAATCTGACACAGTCAACACTGATTGGACTATTCACTATGCTAGTATGCTAATACTCAAAAATAGATAATTATCCAAATGAATACCGATAATGTTCTTTAAAAATTATGATTTTTATTAAAGAAGAACTCCCGCAAAAATTTTTATTCTCTGACTTATTAGAAAGGTGCATGATATAATCTGTAGTGATTGTCATTTTGTTATCAGTGACTGTTTCTGTGAGTAAAAACCTCTCTTCTTATTGTAGCTGGGTCATGTGACCAACTCCCTGACCTCCAAATGACCCAGGACAGAAAGCCAGTAACTGCTCTATTCATTCCTATGGGAGCCTCACTTTCAGTCTCATAGGAATATAGAGAATTAGACTTCCTGTCCACACATAAGTCTCTGTGTGAGTTGGTGGGTCTAATTGCTGGTCACATGACACAGATAACAAACTTTAGGATGATAAAAGTCAAAAAATTCAGACACTGGTAAGAAAATGACATTAACTACAGATTACAGGAGAAGGATTGGAAGGGGTAGAAACTCTCCACAGGTATTTCTATACAGTAGTGATATTCCAAATGAGTATAGGCTAGGTATACAAATAAGCAAATCATGCAGAAATACATACATGCATCATAGATACAATCAGACTATGGTCAGATAATTGACAACTTATAACTATGTCAACTATATCAAGGGCAGTAGAGGGCATAGAGGGGTATATGGTGCTCCCGACCAGCATATATAGTTGTAAATGAGGGCTACTAGTGATGTCTCCAATATTAATATGATCTTAAAGAGATCCTAAAACTCTTCCACGGTTGCCATAACTGCAAAAAATCGGCATGTTGTCTAGAGGCCCAGCTCGCCAGTTCTTCTAGTCTATAAAGTTGGTCTAGCTTGTTAAACCATAGATCTAAGGAAGGAGGGTCCGTACTGAGCCAATTTAATGGGATAAGCAGTCTAGCTGCTTGTACTAGCAGAGTGGGGAGGTTATACATGGCTGGGGACCAGGATCTAGAGGGTAGACAAAGGAGAGTTGATTCAGGAGATAAACTGATCGTGGTGTTGCATATTTTATTGATATGCTGTTCTACCTGCCGCCAAAATGATTGGATAACAGGACAAGACCAGAAGATGTGTAGAAGCGTTCCCGACTCCTGTTGACACCTCCAACAGATGTCAGAGGAAGAGAGGCCTAATTGAAATAATTTCTGGGGATAGTTGTACCATCTGGTCAGGACTTTGTAGGAATGTTCTTGTGTTCTGGTGCATCTAGAGAAACCATGTGATCTTAAGTGGATTGTGACTATCTCTGGTTCACTAAAAGTCCTCTGTAATTCCTAGACAACAATATATTTAACAGAGAAAGGATGCCTCAGAATTGATATTTCATCGGGATATAGGTATTTACTAAAACGTGTCAGGAGAGCTGGCAAGTCCTTTTTAACAGCCTTTTAAATAATGAATACTTTACATATCCTTTAAATAGAATGTGTCACTAAAAATGGCCTATTGTTTAAGTCAAGTTTTTATGTTAAATATATTTTAAAAGGAACCTGTCACCTCATTTTCACCACTATAACTAACAAGACTGCCCCATAGAAGATTGCAGACGTTTTCCAAACATACCTGTGTGCACTTTGTGTCTGTATTCCATCTCCAGGAAAAGCACTTTTTTTCTGCTGGAAAACAGCTCCCAAGTGCCTGGCTGAAAGTGAAAGTAAAAACAGCTTTCTCTCCCGACTCAATTTCTAACAGCTATATCGTCTGATATAGTGCATATCATGCTATGATTCTGGTATTGTTTGAAAGGTTGGAATGCCAGCTTTCAAACAAGGCCCATATTTCTAGCTGGTACCAATCATAAGATATGAGCAGCTAAAACAGCCCTCCCCTCTTCAGTCTGGTTTGCAGCAGCAGCAGAGCCGGGCACTTGGGAGCTGTTTTCCTGCAGAATAAAAGTGCTTTTCCTGGACATGTAATACAGACACACAGTGCACACAGGTATGTCTGGGATGTGTATGAAATCTTCTGTGTGGCAGTGCAGTTATATAGGTGAAAAACAGGTGAAAATAATTTTTGACGTTCAATTTTAATTTTCCCATGTGACTATCAATTTTTTAAAAACAATCCTAAAATCCTGCAGTTTTCATTCTAGCCACCAAGCCTAATAGTAGGTGCCACTACTTGGTCTGGACAGGGCAGTTTTTAGCAATCTCAATATCATTATACAGTATCCCAGACCAGGAAGGGTAATTGCAAATTGTTCTTATTATGTAATATTATTGTAATATACAGTACACAGCATAGCTTTTGTATGGATGAGACGGGGTAATTACCCTGCAGGAAGTTAGGTGTGGATCCTGGATCCACCCTAGTTCAGTCTAACGTTAGAGGAGGACGTTCCATGTGCTCCACTCCTCATAGGACCAAACCAAGATTCCGAAGAATTTCCTTCTTTGAAGATTTGAAGGGGTATTCTCATCTTAGACAATGGGGGCATATCGCTAGGATATGCCCCCGCTGTCTTATAGGTGCGGGTCCCACCGCTGGGACCCGCACCTATATCCAGAATGGAGCAGGGAGTGCTGCGCCTGGAGGACCCCGGCCACCACCAGGCGCAGCTCCCCGCTGCGCTCATAGAAATAAATGGGAGCGCAGCGCGCAAGCGCCGCCACCGCTCCCATTCATTTCTATAGAGCCGACGGAAGTAGCCGAGCCAGTGCTCGGCTATTTTCGCGGCCCCAGAGAAATGAATAAACGGCGGCTGCACATGCGCAGTGCGCCCTCATTCAGTTCGGGGGCTCCGTTCTGGATATAGGTGCGGGTCCCAGCGGTGGAACCCGCACCTATAAGACAATGGGGGCATATCCTAGCGATATGCCCCCATTGTCTAAAATGAGAATAACCCTTTAAGTACAAAACTTCACTACTTCTTCAGGACTCTGGAAAGAGTGTGAGAGATAAAGAAAAGAGACAAAAAGATCCAGAATCTGCATGGTTGAGCATTGGAGTGAGTCGCTAAAGTATGCTATAGACTTTACTGCTGTGAGAGGGACATTCTTGACTCACTTGTCACACGTGGACACGGTCTGGCCAACCAAGCGAGCGATCAAAAAGCACAATGTACCCCAAAATGGGGCAAATGAAAAATCCTGCAAAAAAGAAGCCCTTAGGCAGGCACATATTTTAAAAAAATATGGCTGACAGAAAATGACACAAAAACAGGATAAAAAAAAAATAAACATATTAGATATTGCTTCATCTGTAGTAAACTGCTCTATAAAAATATTACATGAGCTTACCGTCGGATGAACGTCCTAAAAAAAATAAAAATAAAAGCAGCTATTTTTTTGTCACCTCACCACAAAAAAGATAATTTTGAGCAATCTACCCTAAAATGGTACCAATGAAATGTCACCTCATCCCACAAAAAATGAGCCCCCACACAAGACCATTGCCAGAAGATTTTAAAAAACTGGGCTTTCAGAAAATGGCAAAGCAAAAATGCTTTGTGTAAAAGGGGTAAAAGTAATAATAAAAAACTACCATATTTCGTCCTCCACCCCCCCCCCCTCCCATGAAGACTCTGTACTCACCACTTCCTGGTCTGCTCCTTCCATCACATATGGGGTGTTGCTTTATTCAGTAGAAATTGCGTAACAAATTGTGTTGTCTTTTTTCTCTTTTTTCTCCTTGTGAAAATGAAAGATTTGGGTCTAAAGCAACATTTTACTGGAAAAATAATTTTTTCTTTTTTACAGATAAGTGTTTCTAAATTCTATGAAATGCCTGTAGGGTCAAAGCAGTACACCTGTCAATAAATTCCTTGTATAGTTTCCAAAATGCGGGTGGGGGTTTCCCCTCAGGGTCTCTTTAAATGTGACATGGCAAATACCATTCCAACAAAATCTGCTCTCCAAAAGCCAAATGGCACTCCTTCCCTTCTGAGCCTGCCATGTGACCAAACAGCAGTTTACGACCACATATCGGATGTTGTCTTCGGGAGAAAATGTTACCCTTTGCGAAAATTAAAATTATGGGGCTTATGCAACATTTTGTTCGAAGAAATGTGTTTGTTTTTTTTTTCATTTTCACAGCCAAGTGTTTCGAAATTTTATAAAATGCCTGCGGGGTCCAAGCAGTCAGTACACCCTCTGATAAGTTCTTTGAGAGGCGTTTCCAAAATGGGGTCACTTATAGAGGGTTTTCAGTGTAGGGGTTTACTACCACCACCCCCCCCCCATATAAAAATGTTACTGTGATCTGCCCACGCAGCTGTTTAATATCACATATGGGCTGATTTTGTAAACTGTGGAATCACGTTAATAAATTTTGAGGTTTGTTTTGCTATTAACCTTTGCTGTGTTTCAGGAAAAATGGATTAAAATGGAAAATCATTTGAAATTTCCCTTCCATTTTACTTTAACTCTTGTGGAACACCTTAGGCCTCTTTTACACGAGCGTCACGGATTCAGTCCGGATGCGTTCAGGGTGCGTTCCGGAAAATCCGCACGCAATCGCAGTCAGTTTTTTCCACGCGGGCGCGAAGCGTTTTGATGCATTTTTCACGCGCGTGATAAAAAACTGAATGTTTACAAACAACATCTCTTAGCAACCATCAGTGAATCACGCATTGCATCTGCACTTGCGTGCGGATGCAGTGCGTGATTCACGCAGACCCATTCACTTCAATGGGGCCAGGGCTGCGTGAAAAACATGCTGCGATTTTCACGCAACGGCGAACTGATGCGTGAAAAACATCGCTCATGTGAAAAGACCCATTGAAATGAATGAGTCAGGATTCAGTGTGGGTGCAATGCGTTCGCATCACGCATTGCATCCGTGTGGAAAACTCGCCCGTGAGAAAGGGGCCTAACAGTTTTTAAAATCAGTTTTGAATAATTTAAAGGGATTCTGTCACTAGGATTTGGCCTATAAAGTTATTCACACTACCAGATTGTGCTCATTGCGGTGAATGTAAAAAAGTTATTCTTATTGATCCCAGAGATGTATTTTATGTAAAAAAATGTTTTTGTGATATGCAAATTACTTACATAAGGAGCCCAAGGGGATGTGCCCAGCGCCGTTGGAGCCCAGCACCGCCCACCTCATTATTATTCACTGCAAATCTTCAAGCAGCCTTCATCCGGCACCAGCGTAATCCTGCGCAGGCGCAGTACCTCAAGCAGTCTGCGCCCGTGCGGTCTACTGGAATCGGCATCAAGGAGATCAGTGCGCATGTGCCTGCGTGGGATTACGCTGGTGCCGGAGGAAGGCTGCTTGAAGATTTGCAGTGAACAATAATGAGGTGGGCGGTGCTGGGCTCCAACAGTTGCGGCGTGTCCGAGCTCCAACGGCGCTGGCCACATCCCCTTGGGCTCCTTATGTAAGTAATTTGCATATCACAAAAAAAACGATTTTTTTACATAAAATACATCTCTGGGATCAATAAGAATAACTTTTTTACATTCACTGCAATGAGCACAATCCGGTAGTGTGAATAACTTTATAGGCCAAATCCTGGTGACAGAATCCTTTTAAGGGATGTAGTTTCTAAAATTGGGTTCTTTATGGGTGGTTTCTATTATGTAAACCCCACAAAGTGATTTCATAAAGTGATGTCCTTAAAAAAGGGGGCTTTGCAAATTTAATTAAAATGTTTAAAGATTGCTTCTAAAGTTGAAAACCTGCTAACAGTCTAAAAAAAAGAAATGACATTTACAAAATGATGCCCACATAAAGTAGACATATGGGGAATGTCAAAGAGGTATTACGGTTACACAAAGTAGTATGGCTCATTAATATAATGTTGTTACCAATTTTGCAGTCTTCATCTGTAATAAAAGTACCTTTTTTGGGCAGCAAGCCATTTAGTTATTGAAATTTTTCCATGGATACGACCTGTAGTTTTCTCTGTAGCATGGTAAAACATGCACAGTTATTCTCTGCCAATCTTCCTTCTTCATAAGCAGGATGAGCGATTGCCTTCAAGTAAAGCACAGAGACATTGGGGCATGTAAGCCCCGCTCACTTATGGGCGGGGTTTGCATTAGCTCCACCCATTTTGGCCTGGGACAGTGCAAGAGAATCAAGGCCAATGTAGTCACAATATTTGTTCCCAGCTCATGTGATGTAAGGGAAAGAGCCATAACAGTAAGAGCGGATTACAGATCAAAACAGGATAACAGTAGTACATACCTCCCAACCGTCCTGGATCCAGTGGGACAGTCTTGGATTGCAGTGGCTGTCCAGGTACAGGGGAGGTATGTCCCGGTTTATGGCAGCTGTCCCTGCGTCCATAGTTGCCTGTATGGTGATGAAGCCGGCATCGGCTCGCTGCTTTATCTATTCTCCCTCCCATCCCCCCTGCAGGCTCTCCATACCTCCCTGCCGCTCTCCACACCTTCGGTCTGGGCGGGGCTGGCCAACAGTCAGCCTTGGCTCCGCCCCCTCCAGACTACAGAAGACAATGTCCTGCTGGTGATGCTGGTATGAAGAAGGTAAGTATATGGTGTTTATTTTTTTTCAACTTTCTGTGAGTGGCACAATATGGGCATATTACTGGGGGCACAACATAAACTGGGGAGCACAATGTGTGCATATTACTGGGGGCACAACATACACTGGGGAGCACAATGTGTGTATATTACTGGGGGCACAACATAAACTGGGGAGCACAATGTGGGCACATTACTGGGGGCACAACATTACAAGGGGTACAATGTGGGCATATTACAGGGGGCACAATGTGGGCATATTACAGGGGGACACAATGTATGCATATTACTGGAGGCACAACATAAACTGGGGAGAACAATGTGGGCACATTACTGGGGAGCACAATGTGGGCATATTACAGGGGGGCACAATGTGGGCATATTACAGGGGGGCACAATGTGGGCATATTATAGGGAGGCACATAACAGGGTATATTAATGGGGCACATAACAGGGCATATTATTGGGGGCACATAACTGGGGAATAATTACTGTGGGGCAGTAAGAGGACTGGGTGGGATTAGGTGTATAGTTATGTTCTGGGCGGAGTTAGAGGCGTGGCCTAATACCGGAAAAATTTTTGCGCCGCACAATTTGTCCCTCTTTCTCCATTTCCAAAGTTGGGAGGTATGGTAGTAGGATAGAGGGGCAACACCGGACCCCTTAAAACTGGTTCTGTATGGGTTAAGACTTTGACACATATTGCAGCGCAGTTGCAGTGCAGTTTAAAAAAAATAGCTTACACAACCGGAATACCCCTTTAAGTAATAACTATTTCATGAGCAGTGCTCCCTCTAAGCTGCGCGGCTGCGCGGCCACGCACTAATTATGTTGCCCCCGCTCACAAATTTTTAACATCCGCTCACCTGCAGCAGGGCAGCGGGAGATGAGCACTTCCATTGTGGAAGCGCTCATCTCCATAGTCATCTGTATCACCGTCCTCAGGAGAGCGATACAGATGGCTGTGCTGCGGGGCAGGGGAGGGAGAGGCGTCTCCCCTGCCCGTTCCTCTGATAGGCTGCAGGCACTAGGCCTGTAGCCTATCAGAGGCCGGCTCAGGTGATGCGATGACGTCATCACGCCGCCTGAGCCGTACATAGCGGGATACAGGCCGGAAGAGGCCTGCATCGCTGAAGTAGGCATGGAGGTAAGTATAAGTGTTAATTTTTTTTATATGGCACAATACAGAAGAGAAGCTCTATGGGGACACTGTGGGGGCACTTCTTTTTGCCACATGATGGGGGGGCATCTGTGGGGGGCACTTACTGCCACATGATTGGGGGGCATCCATGGGGGCCACTTATAGGCACCTGATTGGGGGGACACTTACTGGCACATGATTGGGGCATCTATAGGGGGGCACTTCTTACTAGCACATGTTTGGGAGGGTATCTATGGGGGGCACTTATAGGCACATGTTTGGGGGACATCTATGGGGGTACTTACTGGCACATCTTTAGGGGGCATCTTTGGGGGCACTTCTTACTGGCACATGATTGGGGGCACTTCTTACTGGCACATGATTGTGGGGCATCTATTTGGGGCACTTCTTACTGGCACATGATTGGGGGTCATCTATGGGGTTCACTTCTTACTGGCACATGATGGTGGGGCATCTATGGGGGGCACTTCTTACTGGCACATTATAGGGGGCATCTATGGGGGAGCACTTCTTACTGACATTGCTGGGAGGCACTATGGGGGCACTTCTTACTGGCACATTATTGGGGGGCACTATGGGTGCATCTACTGAGGCCACAAAGAAGGGTATTTTATACCCTTTAGGGGCTCTGTATAGGGACATTTTATACTGGGACACATTATGGTGGGCACTATGGGGAAGGGGGGAGAGGAGTACTATGGGGTCATCTATGGGGGGCACTAAGATTTTATACTTGCAAATTATGGGGGACATTGAGGGCATCTACTGGGGCATTTTATACTGGTACATCATGGGGGGCACTATGAGGAAGGGGGAGAGGAGCACTATGGGGGCATTTACTGGGGGCACTATATAGGGGTATTTTATACTGGCACATTATGGGGGCACTGTGAGGACAATAGCTCAACTGGGTGCAATAAAAGGGGGTATTTTTTTTTTTGCACTGGCACATAATAAGGAGAATTATTACTACTGGGGAGCATTATGGTAAGCTTTATTACTACTGGGGGTCAATGGGGAACATGATTACTAGTATGGGCACTATGGGAACATTATTACTTCTGGGGCACAGTGGAGACATGTTAGGGGCACTGTAGGAGAATTATTACTATTACTGTGGGGGGTACTCTGGCACAGTATCAGCTTGGCACAGTTATTTTTGGGGGACATTATGGTTACACTGTTGGTGTCAGGGACACTTTTTGCTGGGTGCAGTTATTTTAGGACACTGTGTGCCAATAATTATTGAAGGGCACTATCTGTGTGGTACTAGTTTCTGTAGTATAGTATTGGGGAGCACAGCCGCACAGTATTGGGGGAGGTAGGATGATTTGTCCAGAAGATGGGCGGATGATGGAAAAGTAGTAACTAAATTTTTTTTTGTCAAATTGCAGAGACGAGAAATGGCTGAAAATGGCGGTCTGGTCTGAAAGGAGAAGATGAGGAAAGAGAAGATCTACATGAAAGGAGACGTCACTGGATGTAAGAGGTATGAGGCGCTGTATGACCCTGTATGTTCTGTATTGATATATGTAATGTTAGGAGGGAAGGGGTTAGGTTGAGAATGTATACATAGATTTATATGGGGCCCCAGAAATGCCATGCTCAACCCTGGCCAATGTCTTATTTAGTAGACTAGATTCGATATTTGACCGATTATCTCATGTTTGATTTTCATATTGCCCACCTTCTACTAAGCATTGCCCAACTCCAAGCCAACCCCGCTCGGCAGGTGCCAAGGCTTAGAGGGAACACTGTTCATGAGGTATCGGCTATCTGTCTTGAAAGCAGAGAAATGTAAATTTAGAAAATAGCAAATTTTTCCAAATTTTCTGCAAATTTACCACTAACATGAGGTATGATATGCCATGAGAAAACTGTCTCAGAATGGCTTGGATGCGTAAAAGTGTTCCAAAGTTATTACCACATAAAGTGACACATCAGATGTGCAAAATGTGGCTGTGTCAGGAAGGTAAAAAATGTTTCCTAAAGGGGTTTTTCTGGCATTTACTATTGATGACCTTGGTTGAGGGCTGGGTTTATACATATATTTCAGATAAAAACTGCACTGTAAATACTGCATGTGCTTTTACTGCAGTTTTCCATTGTGATAACTGGCCACATGGTTTGTACAGGTGTAACACGTTTATCTTCCATGTTTTCACATGTAAAAACCAAATGGACAATAACTACAGCAACTGCCATAAAAACCATGCATTTTTTCTATGCTGTTCAGTTTTTTTAATGTGAATATGTTAACACTTTCGGGTTTTTTGTGCAGTTTTAGAAGCCAAAGCCAGAATTTGAGCTAAAAAGATGAGAAGACTTGGTCTTTCTTTTATATGTGCACTCAGTTTATGATCCGCTCCTGACTTTGGCTTCAAAAACTGTATTAAAAAAAAAAAACCTGTACATTGAAACCCAGCAGAACCCAGTCAGATCTGAAGCTCACTGCCTCGTAACTGAAGCATTTCCTGGCTCAGCTGTGTTGGCTGTCTGTACTCATAGTTGTTGTTGACTCCGTCTAGTCCTATTACATGCATGGGCATAACAACCAGGGTAGCAGGACAAGCAGCTGATTTGGGGCCCAACAACTAACACTCATACATAAGCTGCAGGTAGCGATGACCATGAAAGATGGAAGAGGGTGTGTAAAGTTCAATACAGTCTCATTCTAAGTTTTTCTGTGGCGCCCCACGGTTACCCCACTTAGCACGGTTACCACAATTAACCCTCCTCTGCAGTATTACTTTTGACATTTGTTTGTGGTACAAGATCACTGCATTACCCTTTTACTGTGACATCATGTGTGCATTTTACCTCCCTCTGACATCATATTTTTCCCATTATGTGACGTCACAGTGTTCTCTGATTAGGGCTGCAGCTGTCGATTATTTTAGTAATCAACTATTCTATCAATTGATCCAATCTCAGTGCCATCAGCCCCCCCATGCTATTAGCTAAACCAGTGCCATCAGTCCTCAGCACCATCAGCCCCCCCATGCCATTAGCTAAACCAGTGCCATCAGTCCTCTGTGCCATCACCTCCCCCATGCCATCAGCGACTCCCAATGCCATCAGTCCTCAGCGCCATCAGCCCCCTCATGCCATTAGCTAAACCAGTGCCATCAGTCCTCTGTGCCATTAGCCCCCCCAAGCCATCAGCTCCCCCCAGTGCCACCAGTCCTTTGTGCCATTAGCGCCCCACTATGCATCACCTCCCATGCCATCAGCCCCGCCCCATGGGTCCGCAAAAAAAACGGAAGTTACTCCGTGTGCATTCCGTTTCCGTAGGTCCGTTCCGCAAAAAAGATAGAACATGTCCTATTCTTGTCCGTTTTGCTGACAAGGATAGGCATTGTTACAATGGATCCGCAAAAAAAAACGGAAACACGGATGCCATACGGAACGTCATCCGTTTTTTTTGCGGATCCGCAATTTGCGGACCGCAAAACACATACGGTCCGTGTGAATGAAGCCTTAGGCTTCATTCACACTACCGTATGTATTCCGTGTCCGTATAAAAACGGAAAGGAAGACATACGGAAAGTCTTCCGTAGTGTTCCGTAATTTTGCGGACCCATTGACTTTAATGGGGCTACGGACATGTTTTGCGGCCAAGTATAGGACATGTTTCCTTTTTTTTGCGGGAGAACTTCCGTAATATACGGATGCTGAATGCACACGGTGTGCATTCCGCATTTTTTTTTCTCCTATGGAAAAATGAATGGGTCCGTATGGTTCCGCATCTTATCCGCAAAAATGCGGATAAGATACGGAAATGAACATACGGTCGTGTGAATGAAGCCTAAGGCTCCATTCACACGTCCTGTTTTTCTTTCCTGATTCGATCCTGATTTTTTCAGGACCCATTGAAATGAATGGATCCAGATCAGGATCAAACCAGGTAAGAAAAACAGGACGTGTGAATGGAGCCTAAGGCTGTATTACACTGGCTGATTTTTTGGACAATAATCGCTAACGAGTGCTTTCATGAACACTCATTAGCGATCATCTTGCAGTGTAATACTGCCACCAATTTGTAGACTTATTTGGCAAGGTAAAGGTATTAAAACTGTACTATGATATTGTGTAATATTGAATGTGACTCTAATAGGACACTATAGATCAGGGATCAGCAACTTTAAGAACTCCACCTGCTGTGAAACTACAACTTCCAGCATGCATACTTACTTGGCTGTTGTTGTAACTCACACAGAAGTGAAAGGAGGATTCTGGGAGTTGTAGTTTCAGAATAGCTGGAGTGCTGGAGGTTACTGATCCCTGTTCTAGAGGACAAAGCAGCCTGTGAAAAATTGTCAGCAATTTCAAGATGAAAAAAGGATTGAGATTCCTAAGTGGTTGATACCTTTTAATGGTACCCATACCCATTAAAAGGTATCAACCACTGAGGAATCTCAAGCCGTTTTTCATCTTATATTTACTGGCTACCACCGTACAAATATATATTTTTCACTTTAGCAATTTCATGCAGCCCAACAGCAATACAATAGTTATGACACTGCACTAGAGCGATTATAACAATAATAAGGTAGGTACAATCGTATCGTGGTGGGTACAGATGAACTGGAGACAAAAACAAGTAAAGAACGAAAGAAATTTATTAAAACCGGTGCAAATAAAAGTGAAGTAGTTGCCCATGGCAACAATTCAGCTTTGCTGCCGTGCACAGCTCCTCCACTACATTATTATCTGTATGGAAGAAAGGTGAATGAAATAACGCATCTTCCTGGACAGCAAACAGCACACCCCTCCTCAGCCCACGTATACCCAGGTGGGCGTTTCTGTGCGTGGTGACGGAGCTCCGGAATTTCCAGCGTTATCGCGATTCCATAGTAACAGGAAGCCACGCCCACACGGTTAGCCACGCCCACACGTTTAACCACGCCCACGAGGCGGTACAGAGGTAACCACGGGGTCGGTAGGCGGAGCGAACCGTAGCTTAGGTTTTCAGTGTATATTGTATCGCCGTATACAGTGACTGCAGGTGACATATAGAAAGCGCCATAGGCCGTCACACAGGAAACTGTACGGCAAGCCGAGAGGAAGCGGGGGCTACACAGCTGTACACGGCCAGCTCCGGGCTCTGCTGGGCGCCACCCCGTACATCATGGATCATCAGTACCTTCAGGCTGCCAACCGATACCAAGTGGTAAGTCACCTGGAGGACTAGTGACATGGGTCTGTGACGTCACAGGGGATCTGCGTGTGGTCTGTGATGCAGTGCGGTGGGCCTGCTGCAGTGCGCTCCTGCCATTGTGCTCACCTGGCCTGTCACTGTCATCAGGGGCTGGCACAGTGTGGGTATAGTAGGGGTGCCCAGGCCTTGCCAGGTCTCCTCACACCAGTGTAATGATAGATTATGGGACAGTGGGGAGGTATAAAGATAGGTAGAGCAGATCACCCAGTGTACCCCAGTGGAGTGGATGGTGATGGGTATCAGGCAGTGTCTGTGTGACTGGCACCCTGTACCACATGTGAGAGAGCAGAGTTGGTAGGAGATCAGGAGACTTACTGATGCTGTGAGTCCCCCGGTACATGGCTGTAGAGAGGGGTTAATACTAAGTGCCCAAGGGTCACTATTAGGGCTCATACATACGACTGTATCCGTTTTGCAGACTGCAAACTGCGGATCTGCAAAATTCAGATACTGAGTCCATGCCTGCATTTCTCTTGAAACTCCTACAAAAATCTCCTATACTTGTCAGCAAAAGGCAGGGACCGTGGAACGTATGTGCGGACAGCACACATTGAAGTGAACGGGTCCGCATCCTATCCGCAAAAATGGATCGTGTACATACTGAACATACCCTGCATACGCGGTTTTGCAGCGGATCTCACACTCGCATCAGGAAGGGGTGAAATCCGCACCAAAAAAATAAATAAAAACAAAATCACACAAGCAATGGACATGCTGCAGATTTCAGAATCCATGCACCACGTCTTATTTCCGCACACAAGAAGAAAGGAACGTGAACATGAGATTTGCCTAATCTGATACACTGTGTCGGTGCTGGATTATACCGCCCGAAAAAAAACGTGTAATCCGCAAGCTGTGCAGGTAGCCTTAGGGTAGGTTCATGTAGGTTTTTTTGGAAGAGGTTTTGTACAGGTTTTTCAGCCAAAGTCAGAAGTGAATCCAGCATGAAGACGTATAAATCCTTCCTTTATTTTTCCGAATCCACAGAATCCACTTCTGGCTTTTACTGAAAAACCTCCAGGAAAATCTGCCTCCAAAAAAACTATTGGGGTCATTTATCAAACTGGAGTAAAGTAGAACTGGCTTAGTTGCCCATAGCAACCAATCAGATTTTACCTTTCATTTTCCAAAGGAGCTGTCAGAGATGAAAGGTGGAATCTGATTGGTTGCTATGGGAAACTAAGCCAGTTCTACTTTACACTAGTTTGATAAGTGACCCTGTGTTAAACTTCCCACTGGGCTGAATTTCCTGGCAGAATTTGGGCACAGACATTGTGCCAAAAATCCGTTGGCGGCTGTGTGTTGTCTCTCCCATTGTTTTTAATGGGAGACAGCGTTGCAGTTTGTGGGGTAGTGGTTTAAAGAGGTTATCGGAGACTATAAAATGCCCACTATATGCCTGGACCCCTCACACTGTATCTACCTTCCTGGCTCCCCGCGCCGCTCCTGGTCTCTGCACCGCCACTTCTCCCTGTATGCGGACAAAAACAACTGGGGTCGGGGAGTAGTCAATGGCAGGCGGCGACGGGGACGAGCCTCCCTAGTGTCACCTGCGATGCTCTATATCCTCCGTATGAATATACCTTAAGAGAACCAAGGCCAGCGTAAGAGCACAGCAGTGCGGTAACCAGCATGTGGTGAGTCCCTGGTACAGATCTGCCATCGGGCCGTGGCTCTCCAGGGCTGCATATCATGGCCAGTAGTTTTCCATGCTGTAGAAATACCTAGGAGATCCAGCCCTATTTCAGTTTCGGGGTCTTAAAGCGGTAGTCCAGGATCTTAAGAAACTTTCCTAAGGCAGGAACTGGTGGAACATAAAAATTAACCATTACTGATCCTTTAAATCCCCTAATGTTACAGCGCTCCAGTGGTCCCCTCCATGCGCTTCTGGGTCTGTGTGACCACTCCACAAAAGATGGGACATGTCCTATCTCTGTCTGCAGCCTGTGGATCACTGACCCAAGCGCGGTACATTTCTAAAGCCTATAGGTCTGGGATATTTCTTGCAGTTGTCCTCACAGTTCTCTTAGGTAATTACAGTTCTGGGAGTTGCAGAATAGGCTATTTCTGTTACACTTTGAACCGGCGTGTATCACTCATGATGGGGTGTAGTCCACGGCTCTTCATTATTATACCTCTGAGTTTCACGTCTGTAGTCTGTCGTTTTAGGTTTGTTGCCATGGTTAAAGAAAGCAATTCCTATAATGTATAATGGAATTGACATTTATGCAGTTTTCCTAATAGTTTGGGGTTTGCAGAAATCCATGGAGGGGAACTTATTATTACTCTGTCAGTGTTCTGGTGTAAAAAAGTCATCATTTCTGCTCAACCTGAGTCGACTTTCATCAGTAAACAGCACTGAGACCCTCTGATCCCTCGTGCAGTGTAGATGCCCCCTGGCCCATGCAAGACGATGACGCCTGTGCCTGGTGGTGTGGTCCGGTACCCTTGCAGGTCATCTAGCATGCAGACCACACTGATGTAAACGGTTTCGAATGGTCTGACATGACACTAGGGTGCCTCTCACTTCCATTAAATGTGCCTGGAGTTGTGTGGCATTCATCATTTGACATCGTTCACAATGAAGCAGTCATCAGTGTGGGATGTAACCAAAGGATGTCCAGTTCTATGCCTTCCTGTCACTCTTCCAGTCTCTCTGTATCTCTGTTACAACCTGAGGATGACATTCTGTGACACTCTGAGCTCAGTGGCCACTTAAGTCTGAGAACTTCCTGCTTGAAGCCTCACAATGGCAAGGTACTGTTGATCAATTCTTAGGTGTCATCTTGGTCTCATGATGTCAAAATGTGAACAGCATGATGAGGAGGACTGTTTAAATACCAATTCGAATTGAACCTGGAATTTATTGGGGATTCATGGATCAAACACCTGTTGTGAATTTTGCAGTTAAGCTCCTTGTTAGAGAACAGCAAGTTGGGCTGAAAATACTGAAACATTGAACAGTTGGAAATGTGCATTAAAAAGTTTAGAGTCCGCATCACAGCTCCTGGCACTGACGGGGGTCACACAGCATTATATTGATCTATGATGCTATGTAACCCTTACAGTTCTGGAATGTATTGGATAACACTGACAGCATTATGTCAGTGTCATCTAATACATTCCAGAACTGTAAGGGTTACATAGCATCAGAAATCAATATAAGGCCGGGAACTGAGTTGTGGACTCGGTGCGTGGGGCCTTAGAGCGCATTTTAGGTTCATCCTGAAGAGTCACCCACAAGCCAAATATCCCGAATTTTTGTGAGTAGTCTATTTATATAAGTTAATCATGTTGTCCCCCCTCCCCCCACCCCCAAGAATAAATAAATTTAAGACCGTATCAGTTTTGCGGTCTGTGTGCATCCCGCAATTTTGGTGGGACGCACGGAAAAAAAAAAACGCCTGTTCTTGTCAGCAAAATGGACAAGAATTGGACAGGTTCTAATTTGCCACATATGGAAGACATCTATGTGCTGTCATTTTTTATTTTTTATTTTTTAAATATTTTTGCAGACCCATAGAAATGAATGGGTCCGTATGCAATCCCAAAACATTCCTAATTCTTTTAATGTATCCTCATAAGGGCTCATGCACATGACCGTGCTTGCTCAGTTCCCGTATTGCGAACTGTACACGGCCGTTCCGCAACATACAGGCACTGGGCATGTGCACTTGGTGGTGTGGATGTGGACCCATCACGCAATTCTGATTTCAAAGCATGATTAAAAATAAATCTACAATGACACAATAAGAATCATTAGAAGAAAAGAATGGATCTTTTTGCTGTAACAAGCATAAAGGTAAACATGGTGAGGGCAGCCTGTCGGTTCTCTACTATTCCAGACAGAAATTTATGTAGAAATTACCAAAAGTGTGCAGTAAAGGTCCACAGTCTACCAATCAGTGCTGCCAGACTGTTCAGGGACCACCTGGTAACGCCCATCTGGACCTTTATTGGAGACTGGTAGCAGTTCATTCATAACTTGTGGTAGGAATAATAGAAAACATATAGGGGGAGATTTAAAGGAAAACTAGCTTAGTTGTCCATAGCATCTAATCAGATTCCACCTTTCATGTTCCAGAACAGCTCTGAAAAATGAAAGGTGGAATCTGATTGGCTGCTATGGGCAATTTGACAGTTGTCCTTTATACCAGTTTTTGATAAACTTCCCCATAAAGTTATATAAAAAGCTGTTCCAGAATGATTACATGGGGAATACAAGTAGTTACTAAAACTGACATGTCAGGATAGGGGACAGGTCCTGTAAGTCTATACATCTGTCCTCACATCTCATCTAAGTATCACAGTTTTTACCACAGGACCTTATTAACGGGCTTTATCTAGATATAAAATATTTATATGATTAAAATTTCTGAACTTTACTGGATTCCTATGAAAGTAAATCTGCAGCAAGTTTTTCATTTAATAAACCTGTTATTTTTATTATTCTATATATTTGATATAGTATATTCTACTGACTGACTCGACTCCATGGTTCGGGCTGCTGTAGTTTCGTCCATTCTTTTGAATAACCCCTTTTAATGCTTTCCGGTTGTTTGGGGTCCTCTTGTCCCACTTTCATCAGTGTCAAGGACCCTTATGAGACGTTCACAGTGCAGCTTTTTAAGCAGAGTTTTGGCACAAAATTTTGCAGAAACCCCCTGTGTGAACGTGCCCTTACACAGCTCTGGTTTCTGCTCCTGAGATGATGTCTTTGCTCATGAATTGTCACATCTGCCGCTATGTATGGTCACTTTCTGGGAAGTTAGTCTTGGTCAACCTGTTTAGAATCCGGCTGGGTCACCGCTAGAGGCTGGGGGAGTTGGTTTTTGCATTAAAAGGCTTTTCCAGTTTGAGGAGAAAACTGGACACCATTAGCAGATTAGCATGCAGTAGAGAACCTGTAAGTACCGGTGGTTACCTGGCAGATCCTGCTCCACCACTCTGCTTCTCCCAGTAGGGCTCTAATTACAGCCGGGTTATCACATCAACAACATCTGACCGCTGCAGCCAGTCACCTCAGTGGTGCAATGAAGAGGCCGGTGATTGGCTGCAGCAGTCACATGTTGTTGACATGACGTCAGGATCTTCTAGGTAAATACTTGGATTCATCTTTCCATCACATTGTACACTGCTCATATCCAGGGGTTATGACCACCCTGCAATTCATCACCAGTGGTCGTGCTTGCACACTATAGGAAAAGGCGCCGGCCTCTCTGGGGCTGAGACCGCGGAAGTGTGCATAGGCCGGTGCTTCTCCCTATATTGTGCGACCACCACTACTGGATTGCAGGGTGGTCATGACCCCTGGATATAATCAGTGTATAATGTGATGGAAAAATGAATCAAGCCAGCAAAGGAGGCAATATGGACAATGACAATACATTAGTAAGGGCCTTGTTTTAAAGGGGTTATCCCATAATATATAATGATGACCTATCTTCAGGATCGGTCATATGTATTTATTACCGGATAGCCCCTTTAACTTTTTCCACATAATAAATCATTTGCCGAAGCTGATCCCAGGCGTTGGTTAAACTCACAAGTTGGGAACCTGTGCCTCATGTTATCCCTTACAGATCATGAGTTCTCTGCAAAGGGTTATAGATACCTAGATTGCTTACTCATATATAGCGCTGACATATTGCTCCGCTGTCCCCAATAGAGCTCACAATCATGATCACAAGTTCCCTATCAGTATGTCTTTGGATTGGGGGAGCAAACCAGAGAAACCCAGGGAGATGTTGTTCTTGGTCGGATTTGAACCCCACTGAGCCACCGTGCTGTGTATTATCCCTGACTATTCAATGGAGATATATTCAGATGTATTGTGTGTTTATTGGTCATTAAGTATGAGAAGTGAATCTCCAATCAGCCCTGTTTCTTTCTGATAATGGGTGAGCGGCAGCTAGACTGCGTGTTAAAGAGGACCTGTCCCCTCTCCTGACATGCCAGTTTTAATAGCTTCATGCATTCCCCATGTAATAACAATTCTGGAACATCTATTCTTATGTCTCTATGTTGTGCCATTCCTTTATTATTTCTACTAGAAGATATGAATGAATTGCTAGCAGTCTGCAGTAAGGGTACAGAGGGGTGGTAACCAGTTGGGGGTGTGTACCTGCACCGTTTAAAATGGCAGCACTGATTGGATAGAGTCAGTCCGTGCAGGTACACCCCCCCAACTGGTTACCACCCCTCTGTACCCTTACTGCAGACTGCTAGCAATTCATTCATAACTTCTAGTAGAAATAATAAAGGAATGGCACAACATAGAGCCATAAGAATAGATGTTCCAGAATTGTTATTACATGGGGAACGCATGAAGCTATTAAATCAGGAATGTCAGGAGCGGTGACAGGTCCTCTTTAAAGTTTAGAGGTAGTGATATGAAATATCCTTATTTTTTGCTCGTGCACTGTGCTCAGAGATATCAGTAAGCTGGTGCACTCAGGCGAAAACTCAATGTGACACAAAATGTCCATTACGTCACTTTAAAGAAAATGTGTCACCAAAAATGTTATCTGCCAGTTAAAACCAGATACTGACACCTTTCGTTTTTTTTTTCTAATCAGTTTTTATTTTCAGATTACAGATTTATTTCTTCTATTTCCTGAACATGATTGTGGGGGTGGCCATCTTGCCTGAGCTGTTATCAACAGCATTTAGGAAGCATAAGAAAATTGCTTTACAACAGCCCCATGGGCCATAGACACAATAGTCAGGAGGGGACCTCAATGACTTCTATGGGAGAGTTTTCTGGACATGCTCTGTGACCTGTGAAGAGGTCATTGTACAAGGAAAGAAGAGATAAACTCTGACAATCTCCTAATGTGAATGGTGGATCCTGTATTATCTATACACAGAGGTGATATCATTATAGGCAGGATTAGAATGACAGATAAGCAGATAACTGTAGTAAAGTGATCTGTACAAACCAATTTAGGCTACTTTCACACTGGCGGCAGGCCTGATCCGGCAGGTGAAGGGTGCTGCCGGATCAGGCCTGCCGCAGTGACATGTGTGGAGCCGGAACCGCGCTCCGGCCCCACACATGTCACACAGTACATACATATACATACACATAAACATACACACACATATAGACATACAAACACACATACATACTTACATGCTCCCCGGCAGGTCTTCGGAGCGTCAGGACGGCTCACACAGGTCACGATTCCCCACAGCGCCCTCTGCTGGGCGCCTGGTGGAATCGTCATCTGACGATTCCACCAGGCGCTCAGCAGAGGGCGCTGTGGGGAATCGTGACCTGTGTGAGCCGTCCTGACGCTCCGAAGACCTGCCGGGGAGCATGTAAGTATGTATGTGTGTTTGTATGTGTTTATGTGTGTGTATGTTTATGTCTGTATGTGTCTATGTGTACCCGGATCCGTAATGGACTCCATTGAAAGTCAATGGAGGGCGGATCCGGTTACCATTATGGTCACACCAGACGGATCCACCCCCATTGACTTGCATTGGGGGTCATTCCGGATCCGTCTTGGTGCGGATGCCTGGACCGGAGAGAAAACCGCAGCATGCTGCGGTTTGTTCTCCGGTCTGAAGACGGAACGGAATGCTTTCAGGAGCATTCCGTTGTCTTCAGTTCAGTTTTGTCCCCATTGACAATGAATGGGGACAAAACTGAAGCGTTTTATTCACATGGGACAATATTACAACGGATTGTCGGGAAGGGAGGCGTTCCTTCCCGACAATCTGCTGTTCGCTAGCGGAGGAGGCTGGTGCGTGTACATGTGTGGGGAGGGGCAATCACTAATACCATCACTGTTCCCCATAAGGACTTGTTTGCCTGCAGGAGATCCTGTTTACACTGCACAATCTGCTGCCAGTAAATGATCATTTTTGTGTGCACACAAACGATCAGCTTATCCAATGACTGAGCATCTCGCTCGTTTATCAGGTAATCGGCGGTACACTTACACCGCCCAATCGTCAATAACGAGCATTGGGCGGTTAGCGAATTATCTGTGCGATTCTCAGTCCGTGTAAAGAGCCCTGTAGTGGCCAGTGTGAAAATATCTTAAACATAAAAATGTGATTTAAACAATAAGTAATTTTCTGATGACACATTCCCTTTAAGATTGTGGTCGCGGTGCCCTGAGTGGTGTATGTGTAATGTGTGACACAGATCTGAGCCAAGCTGTGGTCAGACCGCATCAGGTACCTTGTCTAGCAAAACCTGCCCGATGAGGTTTTGTCATTGACACTGTCATTGTGACACTGTGCCGTAGACGCCATCAAGGATATTGGACAGCGTCCGTCTTTCTCCTTTTTTTTTTTAATATCTGATCTGTTACTACAGACAGAGCCGTAGTTGACACCTGATCACTTCATTCAGAGCTGGAGTTTGCCTCTGAGCTTGTATATGTGTTTCTTCTGTGGCAAGGCACTTAATCCTTTCACCGGTCCTGCGTTACAATATAAGTACCTGGCACTGTAGGGAATTATTAGTAGATGTCATCTAGTTTTGCCCCATATGCTAATAGATAGCATCGGTACTGGGAGGAGGAGACACCAGCTTTTCTCAGGGGGCGTCCCCTTCTCCCTGGCAGTGGTGTGGTCTAATCACAGGGGAAAAGCGGGTGTCTCCTCCTCCCTGTACTGATGCTGTCTATTAGCATACAGGGCGCAAAGCCAGAACGGGGAGCACAACGGGGCAACAGATCAGCTGATCTGAAAAAAATTACAGCCATGACATCTACTAATAATGCCCTACAGTGCCAGGACCTCTTTAATATAGGGGCATGGTGAATAATACTTGATCAAATGATTATCCTGAAGCATCCTGCTCAACTCCTTACACAATATATCCAATCAATAGATGTCTTTTTGCCAGAAGAAGCCTCCAGCTCTAGTTGTCCTGTAACGGGGTTCCCACGTCCTTACCGGAGAAATGTGATAAAGCGAATACCTAGACCTGGTCAAGACTTATCTAGGCATTTGGGTGTGTGCATATGACTCCTTAATGGAAGCAGGCCCTGTGTATTACAGGGGTTCTCCTTCCTCACAATAGGCCATCACTCTCTGCACCCCTCACACCCCTGCCGACCCGCCCTGGAACTACACAGCACCCTCAGCCTTGTAGTGGAGGGAGCGCACTATGGCAGAGCTGCTCAAGTGGATCTGATTCACTACCCCAAAATGCACTCCAAATAAAAAGGCGGTCTCCCTCCAAATTTCCAGTAGAGAAAGAATCAATATTCCCCTACAAGAAATGTGGTAGATGGGGGTGAATGAATAGGAATAGTGAGTCATGTAGAAATGAATCAGTGGAATAGCTGTGTTACTATTAGAGACGCTTCACCACAAACCATCACTTTTCTTGTTTTGCTTGTGTGCTGAATAATGTAAAATGTTCACCCAGTGATGTAACGCCATTCAGTAAATGTCAGCGCACCCCTCCACCAACCACATGAATGTCGTTTCATACAGGATGTCAGATTACTACACACCGTTCTGCATAGTTTAGTTCTGTAGAAATCGGGTTCTGCCCTCATCACTTTTATGGTCTATGCTAAAAGTACATTAGGAGTCATTTATCAAACTAGTGTAAAGTAGAACTGGCTTAGTTGCCCATAGCAACCAATCAGATTCCACCTTTCATTTTCCAAAGGAGCTGTTGATAATGAAAGGTGGAATCTGATTGGTTGCTATGGGCAACTAAGCCAGTTCTACTTTACACCAGTTTGATAAATGACTTCCATTTTTTTTCCCCCCTTCACTCGGTAAATAGAAACAAAGATCATTGATTAAATGGGTTGTCTCACTTCAGAAAATGGCATTTATCATGTAGAGAGAGTTAATAGAAGACTCTTACTAATGTAGTGTGATTCTCCATATTGCTGGATTCATTTTTCCATCACATTATACACTGCTTGTATCCATGGTTACGAGCACCCTGCAGTCCAGGGTGGTCGTGCTTGCACACTATAGGAAAAAGCAGCAGCCTATAAGCATTCCTGCGGTCCAGGGTACCAGAGAAGGAAGCGCTCTTCCCTATAGTGTGCAAGCACGACCACTGCTGCTGGATTGCAGGGTGGTCGTAACCATGGAAACAAGCAGTGTATAATGTGATGGAAAAATGAATCAAATCAGCAAAGGAGGCTGCAGAAGACTAATGACTGGGAATTTTTACTTATAACCAATTACAAACATAATTTTTGTATTACATAATATATGCAATTTAATTAAAAAAAAGATGCTAAGCTCTCAGACTGGCGGTAGTGAAGCGCAGTGGTTTGAATATTTATTACCATTATTTTAACCCCATCCTTACCATTTAGCAATTTTTATTTGAACTCACCTGAGCTACTTTTGGAAAACATGAAGGTGATGACTGCAAAGTGTGTTTCAGGACAAGTCATGTTTTTGTGTTACCGTCCCAATAAGTGGCACGTGGTATGGTAGGTTTGTGGTGTCGCAGGCGGCTCACGTGCTGGGTTTTGTATTCACAGTAATCTTATAATTCTTGTACATAACATTATTTTTTCATCTGTTCTTCTTGAAGGCTTAGCACTGGCAATTTAAATCCAGTTCTTAAAGGTAAATTACTCTAAATTACCCCCCCCCCCCCATCAGCTGTTTGAGAAGACACCGGCGGATATGTCATCAGTATTTAGATCTCTGAAACCCCTTTAATATCTAGGTCCTGGAAGACCCCTCTAATTTATTTCAAAGTGATGGATGTCCATGTTAATGGCTTACCTACAAACTTTAGAGAGAACCCGTCCCCACTTCTGACATGTCTGTTTTAGAGAATAACTGTCTTATTATTATCTGCAACTGGGTGCTACCATATGGGATGTCCCCAAACACTCTGACACTGTCTAGTCCGTGCCATTGGTGGCAGACTGTACTCCCTTGATAAGTGGATTGTAACACCCAGTTCAAAAATTACTTATAAATTTATAATGGGAATAATGGAGGAACTTCACCACATACAATTATAAGAAAAGATGTTCCATGATTTAATTGATTAATGGAAGTAATTACTATAGCACACATGTCGGAGGAGAGGTAAGTGTAAGCTATACGGCTTTAGTTCACTGTCGTTACTTCCATTATTACAGGAACCTGACCGATCCCATTGACTTAATTTAGTTGCAGCATCTGGCAGTCCGTGCGCCTCAACCGAAATCTAATCTAAAGCCCCAGGCTGGCGTGGATTTCAGTGTCCACCTACTCCAGAAAACTGACGCGGGGAGACTGCCGGAGTAACGGCACTTGAACAGAAATGTTTGCACAAGTGCTGCTGAAGAAGTCACAGACGTGTTTACAACTATTTTTCACGCCATAAAAGTAGAATATTTTAATGATAAATGTGGTCCTAAGAGGTTTGGTTTGTCGTCCAGTTTCAGCTCCTGAAGAATTTTGTAATCTGTGTGGCTTACAGCACTGAGGTTTCGGTATGATACACCATGCTGCGGTTCGTGGCACTTGTAGTTGTAGCCTGGTCGACTTTCTAGGACTATGCCCAGGCATGGCTCGAATGCTGGTCATTGCCTCTTCCAAAGGCTTTGGGTGACCTGGACTTTCCCCATGACATGAGTAAAAGCAAACAAAATGCAGCAGCGCTCTGCAAACATCGGATATATGGACTACTATATAGAAGATATGTTACCTACAGTAACTAGAGTTGAGTGAAGCAAGCTTCTGATGCTTCATCTGAAGTCATTTCGTTCAAAACTTCGGATTAATACTGTACAGAGATCCGTCTCCTTACAGTATTAGAATCTATGGGCTCCGATGAGCCGAAGTAAATTATTCACAAAGTCGCGTGTGACTTTGCGTGACAAAGCTTGCTTCGCTTAACAGTAACCAATCACAGCACAGCTTTCATTTTTCAAGAGCAGAATTTTTTTACTTTAAATGGGTTTTCTAGGATTTTCATGTTGGAGGCCTGAAATTGACGGCACTGTGCTTGGTAAGGTTAGTTGAACATCTCTGGCGGGATCCGGTACCTTATACCTGCTGGCCCCATTAACTGTAATGGGGACTGGGGAAGAACCAGCCACAACCCAGCAAATATTTTCCAGGTATATTTTCATTTCCGCAGGTCCCCATTGTAGTTAATGGGGCCGGGCGGCAGAGCGGTAGCTTCCAGCAATGCCGGAATGCAGAGAGATCTGCCAGAACAGCCTGCCAGATCTAATAGCGCTACTGTGCAACTAGTCTTAAGGCCCCTTTCACACGAGCGTCATGGATTAGGTCCGGATGCGTTCAGGAAAACTCGCACCATTTTGCACGCAAGTTCAGTCAGTTTTGCCTACGATTGCGTTCAGTTGTTTAGTTTTTTACACGCTGGTGCAATGCGTTTTGATGCATTTTTCACGCGTGTGATAAAAAACTGAAGGTTTATAAACAACATCTCTTAGCAACCATCAGTGAAATCCGCATTTGCATCAGGATGTCATGTGTTTTTCACTGAAGCCCCATTCACTTCTATGGGGCCAGGGCTGCGTGAAAAACGCAGAATATACGACATGCTGCGATTTTGACGCAACGCAGAAGTGATTGACATGAATGGGTCAGGATTCAGTGCAGGTGCTATGCGTTCACGTCACGCATTGCACCCGCATGGAAAACTCGCTCATGTGAAAGGGGCCTAAGTTGTCAGGAGGCCACAGTGCCAACTGGAGCTGGCGGGGATGTTCTGAGGACAGGCCATCAATATGAAAATCTCGGAAAGCCTCTTTACTTTTGCACTATCCTTTTTGAGTCACCCTGCAGACTGTGTACTGTAAATTTACATACTCACCTGAGATCGGGGTATACAGGGGCACAGTAGTAACAGTACTATGTGTACAGGATAAGAGCGTCATTTTCTGTGTGCTCAAGATGACACTATGATATTTGTGGTTGATCGGACGGAAATACCCTGACATCTAGTTCATTTTGGTTTTTCCAAGTAAAAATGTCATTTAAACATCAAAAAGAATACATTTGTGTTTGTCCCCAAACACTGCTCTGGCGCGCTTGTTGTAGTGTGCGGATGTGGCCTTTGTAGGCCGCAGATTCCTGTATATTCAAGAATATAGATTTTGTGTTTTCACAATACAAGCAGACTGTTCTGTGTGTACAGTATGCAGAAGACTTTTCAGAGGGGGTTTCCATGCCTGGGACCCCCTTTATGAGCCAGAATGGGCACCGGTGGATCCAGCCCTTCCATGGCTGCCACGTAATACTACATTTCTCCTGTGTGGCCAGATGCGTCTTTCCCAAGGGATTAGAGAAAACGGACCTGCGGCGTTATAAAATTGCCCTCCAAGCGTAGGTTTTATCCAGTTCTGTCTGTGTAAGAATCGCTGTTTGATCCTCCAAGATGTGTGTGCGGTAGAGAAACAAAAGACGTGAAGAACCGGATGACAATGATGAGTTGGTTCCTGTCACCTTCTTCAGAGAATGGATGTCTGTGGCAGACTAGTCTTACTGCGTGGTTCTATGTGGTATCTTAATCAGTGATTAGCTTGAACCTCCGCTGCCAGGCTGGACATCCAGGTTTATGAGAGCAAATGATCAGGCATATTCAAATTCAGCATGCCTGATCCTCATTCCCCTGTCTTCAGGAGGTCCCATACACATTAGCTCATCATCTGATCCTGTCAGAATTGGCTTCATATATGAAGTGCGCAACAAGGCAGATGTTTGATAGGTGTATTGTAGATTGTGACCAGTAAGTGTGACCTAGTCTCTATACTCTTATAAGCCTTTCAGATTTCATATCCTTTCTTCGGGTGGAAGAAAAATCATACCCATTTATTTTTTCTTTCCTCAGCTAGAGAATGAGGACGACTCGTCAGAAACTGCGGCTGTAGAGCAGCCATCGACCTCAACCCAAGCTTCTCAAGCATCTCAGACTACAGCCGCATCCGCAGTAGATACATCTCCTCCACCGTACAGCAGTATTGTCGTAGACGGGGGTGTGGACAACGGTATGTATAGTCATACTTTGTAATGATTGCTTCAGTTTTTCATGTATGTCTGTAAGCCGGATGTAGTCAAAGCTCACTGAAAATCTGATTTGACTGGTTGACGCCGCAGAAGAAATAGGCAGGTCACTGAAGGTAGCAGTGCTAAAACATAACTTTTATTAAGGGGGTTATCCAAAGTATAAAACATGACCCCCAATGCCTGGGCCCCTTATATAGATTATACTTACCCCGGCACCCACATCGCTCCTGATCCCTGCAAGGCAGCCACTGTATCTCCCCATCACGCAGATGAAAACATCCAACAATGGAGGGACCAGCCAATAGCAGGCCGTAACGGGGGCGAGCGTTCGTACCATTGAGGGTGACTCTAGGGAGGCTGGTCCACATCGCAGCCACTGTTGGCTCCTCCCCCCATTGCCGCATGTTTGGGAGGCATGTTTTATACTTTGGATAACCCATTTAAAGTAGAACTCCCTTCTGATCCTCAGCTGTGTCATGTGACCTGCACTCTGTTCTCCAGCTGACATAGGGCAGGAAGTCAGTTACTTCTCTGTTCATTCCTATGAGACTGACATTGAGGCTCCCATAGGAATACATAGAGAAAATGGCTTCCTGTCCACACATAAGATGCTGTGTTATTTGGAGAGTCAGAGCGTTGGTCACTTGACACAGCTGAGGATCAGAAGGGAGGCTATAACTCACAAATACAGTCTCTGGTAAAAAGATGACATTCTCTACAGTTTACATCATGTGCCTTTCTAACAGGTCAGAGAATAACTTTTTTGTGGGAGTACTAATTTAAGGTATGATAAAAGTGACAAAGTGTGAACAAATAAACATAAAATGGGATCAGTCACCCTAGATAAATCAGGCGATCCTATCTACAAGAGAACTGCACTTACTGGGTGATGGAGCCCACTAAGCTGGCCAGCCTGCAATACATACAGCCAGGCTACAGTAGCTAAGTGGACTAGGTGCTGATAACGGCCAATAAGGGCAAAACTGCGGAATAGGTGCGGGCCCGTTCACTTCAATGGCCGGCACGAGATCTTGACGAGCCGCAGCTCCACAAGATATTATAGAACATGTCCTATAGGCATAGGCATTTTGAACGGGCGCCTGGCAGTGTGTTCTACAAATTGCGGAACACACGCCAGGCTGCATCCGTGGTATTGCAATCAGTCTCTATGTTCAAGTTTTTTGCCCGTTCTTGGCTATCCTCAATGATTGATATATCAAAATGATTGATATATTAAATAGTCATCTTTATGTATCATCCAACCTCTCAAAATAGCAGATAGCATTAGTGAGATCCATGAGATGAAACCTGCTGCCACTGGTGACATTTTACTGGTTCCTCATTGGTCTCTCTTTCCCGGGCCTTCAGGAGTGATGTGTCAATGCCTCTGATTGCAGCCTGTCCACGTGACACTTCATACCTGGAGGCTGAGAAACAGTCTCATATAGATGAATGGAACATCCGTTCCATTTAATTGGGGGGGGGGGCTCAGGGCTGCCATTCTCCTGATCGTGGGGGTCCCACCAGCCTAATAGTTAGCTTCTATCCAGTGCATAACAGATAACTTGTTTTTACTGGAATACCCCTTTAAAGATTTCTTCTAAATAAATATCCCAACCTCAAGAACGCCATCTGTTGGGCACCACAACTCCCAGCATGCTCCTTTCACTTCTATGGGAGATCTGAGTAATTGTGGATGCTGTGAGTTGTAGCTTCACAGCAGCTAGAGGTTTCTGAACCCTGCAGTGGATTATGGCTGCCTATATAGCATGATAACTATTTGTTCATTCAAGTAGCATTATTAGTCCTGCCTATTGATACAGAAATAATACCGCCAGTTTGAGGATGGCTCATCTGGACGTCCTCCCCATTACTTCATGAACAGAGGGCTCTTCAGTTCTGGCCGCTATTCTCCAACAAGACCAGATAATGGGCTGATTCAGTTGCTGTAGATGGCACGGTTAGTTTAGCGGACACCACAATTATAGAAGACTGCCTACATTGTTTCTTCACTTGGCAACATTGGATATTTTGTTATAACCTTGATTAGAGTCTGAGAATAGCAGTACTGAGATGTCATCTGGTCGCGTTGCTGATCTGCAGCAATATCTCTATAGCCCTGTATTTTTACAGATGGTCTTCAGGCCATGGAAAACTAAAAATGCTTTTCACCCATGGACTTTAATACATCAGTGCTTGTTTCTTTTACTGTTTTCCTTAGTCTTGTAGTAAAATAACCCTTTATTCTTGTTTTTTGGTCGATAGAAGCACACAATGAATTCTACCCTGTACCACCTCCCTATAGTGTTGCAACCACTCTTCCAACATATGACGAAGCTGAGAAGGCTAAGGCTGCCGCAATGGCTGCTGCCGCGGCTGAGGCCGCACAGAGGGTAAGCCGTTGTACTGTTGCTGGTTTTTTCTATATTTTTGTCCGGTAAAATGATTGATATATTAAATAGTCATCTTTATTTATCATCCAACCTCTCAAACGATAGCATTAGTGAGATCCATGAGATGAAACCTGCTGCCACTGGTGACATTTTACTGGTTCCTCATTGGTCTCTCTTTCCCGGGCCTTCAGGAGTGATGTGTCAATGCCTCTGATTGCAGCCTGTCCACGTGACACTTCATACCTGGAGGCTGAGAAACAGAAGCCGGTGGGGGACCACAGATATATTACCACAGGAGCACTTGGGATTGGGAGGTTCATATGCTGCTATTTTTTGTGTGGATTTTGCAGTAGATTTTAATTGTAGATTTCTTCTTTCCCATTGAATGCCGTGGGACAAATCCACCACAGATCTGTGAACATTCTACATCAGACATTGACATTCAGCAGATTTAGGGCCCGTTCACACGACCGTGTGAACGGGTCCGCACCTAGTTTGCGGAATAGGGGCGGGCCCATTCACCTCTATGGGCGCCATGCTATCTTGCCGCGGCTTACCAAGAAAAGATAGAACATGTCCTATACTTGTCCGTACGCACGGACAAGTATAGGCATTTTCAATGGGGCCGCCCGGCGGGTGTTCCGAGCGGTGCGGAACACACGCCGGGCAGCCCCCGTATTTTTGCATTACTGCGGACCCGGAAAAATACGGCCGTCTGAACGGGGCCTTAAAAATACACATGGATCAGTTTCCATGTGGAAAAATTCTATTGTAATCTTCTGCTGATTCCTCACACAACAGATCTGCAGAATTTCCATTAGTGAGTCTGTGGCTTTTTAAATCCACTGGACGATGGATATGTCACACCATAATAGCTTCTGTAATAAAGGTTTTCGCTTCTGAATGACAAATCTGAAATGCAATGATAAAAGGGCAAGCAAAGTATCAGATTATAAAAGGAAGATTTATTCTTCTAGGAGTCCCTGTGGGATATGGAGTGGTCACCATTTTCTAGTGTCAACTTTGGAAACGGTTATAACCAAAATCTAGTCCATCACAATACACAAGAAGTCTTTACACACATGAATTTCCATTCATTTCTATGTAACCTCTGCATTTCCCACGACATTGACATTTTACTGTTTCTCTGTTTGAGAAGATATGAAGTAATCTACCTACAGGAACCTACAAGAAAAGAAGATTCATTCTGAATGTGGAATGATCTTAGTCTCTTCCTTATAGCCGCCACACCCTTGAAGAGTATTTTCTGAGAGAATGAAAATCTCATTAGAAAGATATTATGCAAGAAACAACTGATGAAGTTCTAGCTATCGTGTTGTATAATAACATAAGCAGATATAGGAAGGGCAGGGAGGGGTGACCTCCTTCGTAATTTAGTTGGCAGTCGGCCATATTGACATGATGAGACATACATATTCTTGACCTGTAATGAGGTCAACCACATATGCATCCTGGTGTAGACAAAGATCAGGTGGAAAAATTCCATTATAACATATAAAAATCCGGGAGAACAACCGATAGTCTTATCTAGGTCTGGAACCTCTGGTCACCTGTGGATATTATCTGTGACATCGGCTAATTTTTTTTGTCAGTTGTAACTGCTGGTTGTGGCAGTAAACTAGGATCTTAATAAGGCCTGACATGCTCTCCATTCATGGTGGGCCGCTGTTCTTGAGATAGGAGTGGGTTCCAGTTGTGGGGCATACACTTGACATTTATGGCATATCCTATCAATATGCCATAAAGCTCCAGATGGTACAGCCCCCTTAGGCTACATTCACACGACCGTTTGGCATCCGTATTGCCGATCCATTGTAACAATGCCTATCCTTGTCCGCAAAACGGACAAGAATAGGACATGTTCTATCTTTTTTGCTGGGCTACGGAACGGACATACGGGTGCGGACAGCACACATTTTTTTGTGGGTCCGCATCCTATCCTTAACACATTTTGGTAATCGGAGAACATGTATGCAGTTGAAATTGAAGATTTTCAGTTAGAAAACATCCCTTTTTACCATATCTTCCTTGTTTCTGGCTGTGATGAAAATAACAAGATCTTTAAGTACTCCTATAGATACTAGAGCTTCGATCGTGTTGCCTCTTTTATGTTCTCTTCCAGCAGCTCTTAACTCAATTGTGGTTGTAGAGGCAATTACTTCAGTTTGTTATCTGGTAATGTTGTTTTATGCCATGTGAGAGAGCAGTACTTAGAGCTATCTTCTTCTGCGAGCCCATTTCAGCACGCAGGGAGTTGTTCTAGACAGTTCCACTCTGTCAGCCCAGCTCAATTACACCGTATGAAATAGTTTTCTCTCGTGTGAGATAAAGAGAACAGCGTCTGATGAGTCGCTGTACTTAAGAGCTTTTACAATGCAAAGTGAAAGCCACAAAGTAGATTTTGTTTAGTCTTGCTTGCAGTTTAACACTTTTCTCTTGTTATATGCTCTCTGTACAGAATTGTAACAAGTGCATAAAAAAAGAAGAGTTTAAACACACATACATTATGTTATACTGACGCCCAGCTAAATCCTATCAATCTAGCACCAAACAGTCCGGAATCTGGTTTAAAAGTGCAATGTGATGCCCCCTTTCCCACTGAGCCACTGCTTCATACATATGTCTAAAACCTGATGCAACACTTTGCGCTGCCCTCCAGATGCAATGACATTGGTAAATCTGGGCTATTGATTATTTGTTGTGAGTAAAGTTTTGCATTGGCCACAAAAAGGACTGGTAGGAACCTTCATCCAACATGGCACCAGAGGACACGGTCTTCCAATGATGGCCCATGTACCTTCAAAGAGTGTTTCCAGCCCTAACTGATTTTGGACAGGATGATATCTTAAAGGAGTTTTCTGAGACTTATATATTGAAGACCTATCTTCTGGATAGGTTATCATTATCTGATTGCTGGGGGTCCAACACCCGAGGCCCCAGACTATCCTGAGGACAGGTCATCAATATTAATTCCTGGTTAACCTCTTAAAGCATTGAACGATGAACGTGACATCACTTGGCCTAGGGAAAGCTGAGAGAAGGCCGCGGTGCTACTGTGAGAGCCACTGCCTTCTCAAACAGCTGATTGGCAGAGGTCCCAGATGTTGGACCCCCACTGGGGGGATAGGTCATCAGTATATAAGTGTCAGAAAACCCCTTTAAGGTGCCCATAGATCTCCCATAGCTGTTGGGCAACAGCTTTCTCTCCTGACTATCCTGTACACATATGCTTGGTTGGGCCGAGTGTGTATGTGTATTCAGTGTGAAGAGAGTAGAAAGCTGTTGCCAGACATCTCTAGTGGAAGCTTATTTCCCAGAAGAGCAAAAGGATTAGTCATTAATTTTGGCACGCGCAATCCTCTGTTGGAGGAAAGTTGGTAGCTCCCAATACACACTAAAATGTCGTGTGGTCCTGGCAACAATACTTTGATGTGTAAGGGGGACTTGGCTCTTCACATCTGCGGGCTTCATCACTCAACGCTAAGCGGTTTGGTGGAAGGGGGAGCTAGAAATTAACTTTTGATGTTGATTACTACTATAGCTGGTCACTGTTGTTTCCATTGAGGTTAAAGGCATTCTCAATGATTTTTATATTGATGGCCTATCCTCAGCCCATCCTCAGCCTATCCTCAGCAATACTTTCCTGTCACTGGTGCTCTGGTCCCAGCAGTGAGGTCTTTACTTCTCTACTTCTGGCCCCTGCTGTACAGACATGCCATTTACACGCACGTCACCGCCTTTGCCCATTCAGTGGCCTCAACAGTGACTGTGCAGGCAGGGCACTTGACCGCCGCCACTACTGAGGCCACTATTTGTCCGGCACTGGTGACATGCCTTTAGATGGCATATCACACTTACTTTCCAGCAGGGACTGGAAACAGAAGATAAGAGAGCTCTGCTGGAACCTAAGCACCAGTGACACGTGAGTCCGTTTTTTTTTAACCACTTCACTCTGCCTCTTTAAGACACTTTAAATTCAGTCATCCTGCCAAAACGATCATGTGTGTGTAGCTGTTTGAAAATGCAGTGCAATCTGATGGCTGCATCCCATACACCAGGAGGAGCTGAGCAGAGTGATAATTTTGTGTCAAAAGATTAAGTATAACTGGTCATTTATTGAAGTAAATCCCTGCTCATTCTGGGTTTAGAAGTCCATTGGGACGTTCCTACTCAGTGATTCACTATTATCTCAGTATGCGCAGTCATACAGGGAAGGCTGTCAGTTTCTCAGTTGGACCACCCACTGGACTCTTAAGCCCAAAAGGCTCATTGATTTAAAGAGTTTTACAGCAGTTCTATACTAATGACCTATCCTTTTGGATTGGTAATCATTATCTGACCAGTGGGAGTCCGACACCCAGGACCACCGCTGATCATCTGTTTGAGAAGGCATCGGCGCTCGCAGTAGTGCTGTGGCCTTCTCTCTGAAAATCAATCACAGTGCGGTATATTGTATAGCGGTTGTGCTTGGTATAGCAGCTCAGCCCCATTCAGTTCAGTGGGGCCTTTACTGCACCTTGACAATGCTACCAATGAACGTTATGTCACATGGCCTAGGGAAAGCTTTGAGAAGGCTGCAGCGCTAGTGAGAGTGGCAATGCATTCTCAAACAGCTGATTGGTGTGGTCCCAGGTGTCAGACCCCCACAGATCAGATACTGATGGCCTATCCCAGAAAACCCCTTTAAGGTTCTTTAACATAGGCAGATGAATTGCCTGTAACAAGCGCAGATTGGCAATCAAGGAAGTAAACTGGCGCTCACTTTTATTTGATTTCACTTGGCAATTATTGGGAGGGGTTTGAATGAACTATTGTCCTTGTGATTCTTCTGTCATAGAGTTACATTGTTTGTTAGTATCACATCCATGTTACTCGGGGAGATATTCTGTGGGCAAAAACTCATTTTGATGTTTATATAAAAGATAGGATATGCCACCAATGTCAAATAGGTTTGGGTCACTCCTCTGGGACCCACACCTATCTCTAGACCGGGACCCCTGAAATGAGCAGAGTGCAGCTGCTAATGCGCCACCACCTTCCTTTCATTTCTGTGGGACTGCTCAAAATAGCAGAGTGCTGGTTCCGCTATCTCCGGCAGTCCCATACAAGTGAATGGCATGATGGCCGTCTTTGTGTGGTGCACTTTCTGTTTATTTCATTGTTCATCTTTTTTTGGGACTCCGATAGAAATGAATAGAGTGCACGCTGAGGTGGACTGTTCTGGAGATAGTGGGTCTCTGAGGTAGGACACACACCTATCTGTCTTTGATGGCATATCCTAGTGATATACCATCAAAATCTTAATTGTATTTCTTTATTCTTCTTTATTGTAAACTATCTGTTTTTGATAAAAAAAAAAAGTCTGAGATAACATAACTCCTTTAACAATCATTTTCTCGTATGTTGTCTGATCACTGGGCATGTGCTCACTGTGCAATGACTGGGAGGCATTTAGCAGATCATGGTGTATGTTCCCTAATTTAATAGGATTACCATCCATGTCTGCAGCATTTTGTGGTTAGATCTGTGAAATTAACAACATTCTACGCTTTTAGTGGCTTACAATAATTTTAGCTTGCATTTTTGCTTCTGAAATGTTGAGGAGCATCTTGGAAGCAAAATCCTTACTTTCTCTCATTAATTAATTGAACCTCCAGTATATGAGTTACACTGCAGCTACACCTAGGCTGTTTTAGTCTCCTTGTACTTATGATATTTCATAGCAACATATTTTAGGTTTTGATTGGTGGGGGTCCGAGTGCTGAAAACCGCACCTGTTGGTAGAATGAGAAGTGCTCACCTAGATCTCTCCCCTGGCTGCAGGAGACGGGCTCCTTAGAAAGTCTATGATGCGTCTCAAGTCCCCTGCTCTGTATGATGGCTTCTCTGTCCTCGCTCTAGTGATTGGGGGGGTCTCAGCACTCAGACCCCTACTGATCAAAACTTTTAATATATTGCTATGACATATCAAAAGATTCTTGACATACAGGTACACTCTAACATCTAACCATCCACAGATGCAGGCAGACGAATGCATATAAGTAAATTTACTGCTTTGGACTACAGTTGTAGCTCAGTAAGTCAATAAGAAATGCTACTAAAAGTCAAGGTATAGTTGCAACCTAATGTGTACAGACTTAAAAGATATGTTTGTGGGTATTTTCTTTTAATTGTATCGTAGTTATTTTTCGTCTAAATTGCATTTTTCCAAATTGCCATTATTAAAAAGTGTTAACAGTTTGTCCTCTGCAGCCATCTTCAGTAACTCTGCCGACTGTTCCTACTGCTTTGCACTGAAATCCAAAAGAAAGCTACTCTGATGGCTGGAACTGTAGCCCTTACCTCTTCACTCTTGCCTGTTCATAAGTACTTATTTAAGCTGAATTGTGATAAGTTTAATGAATGTTCAGCTTCACCAATAGCTTCAAATATTGAAAACCTTCCATAATTACTGCTGACCTCCTCAGTACTCAGTGTTTGTCTCATCCTTAGGCTACTCCCTCCCCACCCCCTGTTCCTAAGATATGGTCCTCGTTACTTCTCTATATATAAGGGTGGGTTCACGTCAGCGTTATGGATTCCGTTTGTGTTTTCCGTTGGTTATATGGTGTGTGTGTATATATATATATATATATATATATATATATATATATATATAGTGGTTATAACGGAATCCATAAGACGGAAGTCAAAACGGAAGCCTTTAGAGGCATTCAGTTTTGATCCGTCATAATAGAAGTCTATGAGAATCATAATGGATCCATCTGGTTTCGGTTATGCAAGACGGAAAACAAAGTTCTGTCAGCAAGACAGGACACCTGAAGGCTGCAGAGGGCAAACTGTGACTTTTTTTAAATGAAAATTAATTGGAAAAATACTTTTTAGCCCCAAAATAAGTAAAATGCAATAATTAAAAACATGGTCCAATGGTGTTCATAGTCTTTAATTCCTAAATTGGTTGGTATAACTTTTCTGTGGGGCTGGTTAACAACCACAATAATCCTAATAATGTGACTGATGAATCATTTGAAGGCCAAGAAACTGGCAAACTGTTTACTCTCTCCTAGGTCACTGACCTGACTGCTTAGTTCTTTTGTCTTGTGTCTTTGTTTTACATGCTAAGCACGGCCAAATTAGAGAGTCTAGAAGTCTGTTTGATGAAATATTCCTCAGTCCTTCAGAGGTATGACACAATTTTAGACTTTGATATCAATGTCTTTTATTATGCTGAGATGTGAACTTTCTTCCTGTGTCCATCTGTTATTGTAAGCTTGGATAATGAATCTTCCTCCAGGTTATTGCATGATAATTATTTCCTTTGTCTTACTGTGCTTCTCTTATCCAGTGTCCAGGCTTCAGTATAATGGGTAATGTGAGTTCTCAAACGTCAGATTAAAAGGTTAAGATAGTATAAAGAATGCATCCTTATCTATTAAGAGCAAATGTTCTGGTTTTGCCTTGAACTATTATTCGTCCTAAATGGGTCTGGTGTCTGTCGGGCTGAGGATCAGGATGTGTATGAGCTCTTTTGACAATGACAAGCCCCCAGTATCAGACAAGAAGATTTCGGGACACGTTGGAAAATCTTGCAATGACTTGATTCTTGTCTTTTGTTATTTGAAAAGATAAACTTTGTCATGAAAGATAAACTAAAAATAGACAGATGTGTCACCGGCTGTGTGTATCTGTGATACGGCTCACGGTGTTTGATAATTATATATACAATACCTGTTTCATCCACAGAGTTAGGCTACTTTCACACTGGCGGCAGGCCTGATCCGGCAGGTGAAGGGTGCTGCCGGATCAGGCCTGCCGCAGTGAACCGCGCTCCGGCCCCACACATGTCACACAGTACATACATATACATACACATAAACATACACACACATATAGACATACAAACACACATACATACTTACATGCTCCCCGGCAGGTCTTCGGAGCGTCAGGACGGCTCACACAGGTCACGATTCCCCACAGCGCCCTCTGCTGGGCGCCTGGTGGAATCGTCACATTATACACTGCTCGTTTCCATGGTTACAGTTTTAGTCTTGGAAAACCTAATATTTGATTACAGTGGGAAATATCTTATATCCTTTCCTGCACAAATAGCAGTCCAACAGGTCACGTTTTGGTCTGGTCCGTAAGTCTCAAAGAGGGCCTGTAACCTCTGCTGACAGTTCTGTTTTAGCAAATTCTTGCACCCCCTTTGTAATAAGGGTTCTGACCACACACAGCATGGTCATGTGGCACTGCGTTCAAGTACTGCGCTGCCTCGCAGGCTCTAATTAAACTGAGACCACACTGTTCAGTGCGTCTATATTGTTAATGGACGCGCGGTATTGAAGGCTCCGCACATTAACAAGGCTATTGTTAACACTGAACAGTGCGGTCTCATTAGTTTAATTAGAGCCGTCTGGCCGTGTCACAAGCGCCACATGACTACGCTTTGTGGTCGTACCCTAACAATTCTGGAACATCTATTGTTATAACTCCATGTTGTGCCATTCCTTTATTATTCCTGCTACAAGTTATGAATGAATTGCTAGCTGTGTGCTGTGAAGGTCCAGATGGGTGTTCACAGTCTGACACTGGCAGCACTTATTGGAAAATGTCAGACTATGAGGGGACACATCCCTGTCTGGTAAGGGACACCCCCAACTGGTAACACCCATCTGCACCTTTTACTGCAGATTGCTAGTAATTCATACATAACTTCTAGCAGGAATAATAAAGGAATGACACAACATAGAGTCATAAGAATAGATGCTCCAGAATTATAAGATGGCGAATGCAAGTAGCTACTAAAGCTGACCTGTCAGGAGAAGTGGCAGGGAATGAAAGTGTTAAAAACCACCTGGCAAACTTCTGTCTACGTAGGAAAGGAACACTACCTGCTCTTACATCTTTCGCTTGTGGCAGCGTTTGGAAACTTCAATGTTTACAGTGCCAGCATATTCTGAACCCATGTCCAAAATACACAGCGGGTGCTCGAGTTTAGAATAAGACGAATACAATAAGCCCTTTTGAAAACCGCATAACCTCCTATGATCACGAAGGAAACAATTCAGTCTAATCACACATTGTGTAAGCCGCGAGCTCTCCCCAAATCCCTCATTTCCCACACAGACGCACCTTTCATTTCATTAAAGTAATGAATTTGATCGCATGACCTTTCTCTACTTATTCTGCCAGGATCATTTCGTATTGGGAAAATTGCGGCCCATTAATCATTCATCATCCGCTCATACAGAAGTAGAAGAGTGCAGTGAAGCTTCCGGTGATTACGCTTCTGGCGGCAGAGGCGTCTTGTCATATTTAGACACATAGCTGTTCGCCGTGCCTGTTGCTGAACCATTCAAGTCACCTGTAGCTGCCAATTTACTGCAAGCATTTGCTAAAGTGAAAATATCCGTCATCGGGAACCTTTCACGTCGCTATGATTGTTATTATTCGGCATTTTAAAGTTCACCCGCTACTTCTTTTCTAATGTCGCGGCCCTGCGCAGCGCTTCTTACCCACTCGCTGTAGAGTAACATTAGTGCAGATCTATTTTTACCAGTGACCTGCAGCAGAGCTGAATAATGGCTGGAAGCAGGAGCAGAAAGTACTTTGATGGCTACAAGGCTCTCAAAATCGCATTCTGCCAGAGCCTAGCGTTCTCCTTTACTGCGTACATTTATGATGAAATGATTAGATCAGCCTGCTAGAAATTGAAATTTATGTGCACATTTAATTCAGTGACGGCCATGATTAAATAACATATGATTTTGGGGGGAAACATTTGCATTCTGTTTTATGGACTGTAGAAAGACCACTTAAAGGAGCAATGCACAGACGGAAGAAAATCTTGTATCAGCAGCTGCGAACATTCACACATTTGTGTGAAAATGTTTTTGGGTTCAAAATCGGAGAGATGTGGCATGAAGTAGTGAGCGTGGGGCATGTTTTTTAACATGCATTTGTTACTCCAATTAAAGAGGTTGTTCGATTACAGGAGGAAACTGGATAACACATGCGATCTGCCTACAGTAAAGACTAGATCATTACTTGCCTGACAGATCCCAGTTCGCCATTTAGGTTCTTCTGGCTAGGCACTGCTTACCTAATGGTGATGTCACGTAGACCACCGGCCTCAGTAGTGCTCCGAGAACTAAATAAGGATGAGAGAATCAACACGTATATATATATTCCTTCATGAAATAATGTTCTTTGGCCGTGAGGGTCTGTCCCCACTGCTGGAGGGCTGGACATTTCACACCTGCGCTGCTGCTCCAAGTAGCAGCAGAAACACAAGCTCTACTGCCGACAGCGGAGCACTGACTGTGCATGTACAACTAAACATTCAGGTAGCAGCACATGAACAGCTGCTCATGGCTGAAGGAGTTTATTTGATGAACAGCTTGATTCACTCATCCCTAGATCAGTTCTTTATTTCAGGAAGATCACATGTGTTATCCAGTTTCCTCCTAAATGCGGACAACCCCTTTAAAAGGGTTCTCCAGGAATGATTTAAAATGGAGTCCTGCCCTATAATGTGAACAGGACTGGTTGTCTCCACTTACAAAGCTGCCTAGGGGGACGAGAGGTTGGGGCCTCTCTACAATAGATGGTAATGATGTGATCCTGCCTATGATATGCCATCATGGCTGAGCAGTCTGACAGGAAAACTCACCAATATCTAGTATACACAAGTTCCAGAGCGTAGTGTATAGTTAGGCCCTCAACCTCAACCCCTTAGACAGTTCTATAAGTGGTGACAACCGGTACTGCTCGCATTCTGGCAGCCATTTTAAATAATTCTCGGAAAATCCCTTTACGGAGCAGTCTGCCTCTTCTTAGCCTAAGGCTACTTTCACACTAGCGGCAGCACGGATCCGGCACCTAAAGGGTGCCGACGGATCCGTACTGCCGCTGACACATGTGTGGTGCCGGAGCAGCGCTCCGGCCCCACACATGTTGACACATACACAGAGAACATACATACACACACATACACACAAACACATACATACTTACATACTCCAGCCCAGGACGCCGGCAGCACGTCTTCACGCGCCTCCTGCGCGCAGTGATGACGATTCCCCACAGCGCCCTCTGCTGGGCGCAGTGGGGAAACGTCATACCTGCGCGCAGGAGGCGCGTGAAGACATGCTGCCGGCGTCCCGTGGCTGGAGTATGTGAGTATATATGTGTATGTATGTATGTCTGTCTGTATGTTTCTCTGTAGCCGGATCCGGAATGACCCCCCCATTGCAAGTCAATGGAGGACAGATCCGGATTACTGGTGTGTCACACCAAACGGATCCGTCCCCATTGACTTGCATTGGGGGTCATTCCAGATCCGTCTTGGAACGGAATGCTTTCAGGAGCCTCCATTGTCTTCAGTTCAGTTTTGTCCCCATTGACAATGAATGGGGACAAAACTGAAGCGTTTTTTTCCGGTATTGAGCCCCTATGACGGAACTCAATACCGGAATTTAAAAACGCTAGTGTGAAAGTAGCCTAAGCTGGCAGATTAAATAGAAAAGATACCACTGATCACACAGGAAGTGACTGCCCAGCCAGTCACTGGCTGCTGAAGTGACTCATTTCTACCAGGGATTGTAGATCAACCTGGACCCAGGAAGTATTGGAATGGGATCGGTGGTGGATCAGAGGGGTATCGTTTTTTTATTTAGTTAATTTTTAACACAATTACATGAATGACAACCAAACCTACTGACCATCTTGTGTGTACAGAGTGGCCTCACTTTCCCCTGATTGCAGATGTCTGGGAATGAAGGATCAGTCAAGTTGCGTTTCATTGTGTCCAATCCTTTTGTTTACATGGGAGATAAACCTCTGCCAGATGTGTAAGGCATTCGCCTACTCCCCTCTTTCTTTTGAGAACACATGCAGTTTACTACAGATTTACTATGGCCTATTTAGCCGCTTGGTTTTATACAGTTTATGACTACCTACAGTACGTAGACAACTGACCATAGCAACTATATGAGCTTAGTAGACATCATGTTCCAAAACCAAGGCCTTAATAAGGGGTTGGAGTATGTCTGTAGGAATTTTTTTTCCATTCAACCAAAAGATTTTTGATGCTAGACACAAATGTTGGACAGTAAGGTCTGGAGAGCAGTCGGTGTTGCAGTTTAGCCCAAATGTGTTTGATACAGGCCACTAAAGCTCCAAACATTTCAAACCTTGTCTTTATGGAGCTCACTTTGTGCCTTTGTGCAGAAGAGCACAGTCTTTCTAGACCAGGAAAGGGCCTTCCCAACCTGTTGCCACATAATTCTCTAAGGCTACTTTCACACTAGCATTTCTAAATTCCGGTATTGAGTTCCGTCATAGGGGCTCAATACTGGAAAAAAACGCTTCAGTTTTGTCCCCATTCATTGTCAATGGGGACAAAACTGAACTGAAGACATTGTCAATGGGGACAAAACTGAACTGAAGACAACGGATTGCTCCTGAAAGCATTCCGTTCCGTCTTCAGACCGGAGAACAAACCGGTCCAGGCATCCGCACCAAGACGGATCCGGAATGACCCCCAATGCAAGTCAATGGGGACGGATCCGTCTGGTGTGACCACAATGGTAAACGGATCCACCCTCCATTGACTTTCAATGGAGTTCAGGACGGATCCGTCACCTACACATACACACAAACACATACATACTTACGTACTCCAGGCAGGCAGGCCGCACGTCTTCATGCCCAGGAGGCGCGCAGCTATGACGATTCCCTACAGCGCCCAGCAGAGGGAGCTGTGGGGAATCGTCATAGCTGAGCTCCTCCTGGGCGTGAAGATGTGCGGCCTGCCTGCCTGCCTGGAGTATGTAAGTATGTATGTGTTTGTGTGTATGTGTATAGAACTGTAAAGAAAGCATTTAAATCACTAAAGCAGGAGGAGAGCGAGGAAGCATTGAAAAACTATAAGGAAAAAAATAGAATATGTAAAAGACAAATAAAAGCAGCCAACTAGAGATCGAGAGATTAATCGCCAAAGAGAGTAAAACTAACCCTAAAATGTTCTTCAATTATATAAATACTAAAAAGTATAAACCTGAAGGTGTTGGCCCCTTACAGAGTAATGAGGGGGGAGTTGCAGAGAGCGATGAGGAGAAAGCGAACCTACTAAATAACTTTTTCTCCACTGTATTCACTGAGGAAAATAAACTGTCAGATGAAATGCAGAATATAAAAGTAAATTCCCCTTTAAAAGTGTCCTCTCTGACCCAGGAAGAAGTACTGGGGCGTCTTAAAAAGATTAAAATAGACAAATCACCAGGACCGGATTGCATACACCCCCGTATCCTAAGAGAATTAAGTAATGTCATCGACAGACCCTTATTTCTGATATTTAAGGACTCTATACTGACAGGGAGTGTTCCACAGGATTGGCGGATAGCGAATGTGGTGCCAGTATTCAAAAAGGGTCCAAAAACAGAGCCCGGAAACTATAGGCCGGTAAGTTTAACTTCTGTTGTGGGTAAACTGTTTGAAGGTTTTCTGAGAGATGCTATCTTGGAGTACCTCAATGAAAATAAGCAAATAACTCCATATCTGCATGGCTTCGTGAGGGATTGGTCATGTCAAACCAATTTAATCAGTTTCTATGAGGAGGTAAGTTCTAGACTTGACTGCGGCGACTCAATGGATGTCATATATTTGGACTTCTCCAAAGCGTTTGACACGGTACCACATAAAAGGTTAGTATACAAAATGAGAATACTTGGCCTGGGAGAAAATGTCTGTATGTGGGTAAGTAACTGGCTCAGTGATAGAAAACAGAGGGTGGTTATTAACGGTAGATACTCAGATTGGGTCACTGTCACTAGTGGGGTACCACAGGGGTCTGTATTGGGTCCTATTCTCTTCAATATATTTATTAATGATATTGTAGAAGGTTTGCATAGTAAAATATCAATTTTTGCAGATGACACTAAACTGTGTAAAGTAATTAACACAGAGGAGGACAGTACACTGCTACAGCAGGGTCTGGATAGACTGGAGGCTTGGTCAGAAAAGTGGCAGATGAGGTTTAACACTGACAAATGTAAGGTTATGCATATGGGAAGGAATAATGCAAGTCACCAGTACATACTAAATGGTAAAGCATTGGGTAACTCTAACATGGAAAAGGACCTAGGAATTTTAGTGAGCAGCAAACTAAGCTGTAGAAGCCAGTGCCAGACAGCTGCTGCCAAGGCCAATAAGATAATGGGTTGCATCAAAAGGGGCATAGATGCCCGCGATGAGAACATAGTCCTGCGACTTTACAAATCACTAGTCAGACCACACATGGAGTACTGTGTACAGTTCTGGGCTCCTGTGAACAAGGCAGACATAGCAGAGCTGGAGAAGGGTTCAGAGGAGGGCAACTAAAGTAATAACTGGAATGGGTGGACTACAGTACCCAGAAAGATTATCAAAATTAGGGTTATTTACTTTAGAAAAAAGACGACTGAGGGGAGATCTAATAACTATGTATAAATATATCAGGGGTCAGTACAGAGATCTCTCCCATCATCTATTTATCCCCAGGACTGAGACTGTGACGAGGGGACATCCTCTGCGTCTGGAGGACAGAAGGTTTGTACATAAACATAGAAGAGGATTCTTTATGGTAAGAGCAGTGAGACTGTGGAACTCTCTGCCTGAGGAGGTGGTGATGGTAAGTTCACTAAAAGAGTTCAAGAGAGGCCTGGATGTATTTCTGGAGTGTAATAATATTATAGGTTATAGTTACTAGAGATGGGTCATTGATCCAGGGAGTTATTCTGATTGCCTGATTGGAGTCGGGAAGGAATTTTTTCCCCCTAAAGTGAGGAAAATTGGCTTCTACCTCACAGGGGTTTTTTTTTGCCTTCCTCTGGATCAACTTGTAGGAAAACAGGCCGAACTGGATGGACAGATGTCTTTTTTCGGCCTTACAAACTATGTTACTATGTATGTGTATGTATGTCTGTATATGGTACTGTGCGACATGTCCCTGCGGCAGTCCGGATCCGGTGGCACCCTTCACCTGCCGGATCCGGACTGCCGCTAGTGTGAAAGTAGCCTAAGCTGTCCTTAATCTATAGCAATTATTATTACTCATTATTGGAAATAAGGGACTTAGTGCAATCCCTGAAAAACAGCTCCATATCATTATCCATCCTCTACCAGCATTTTCCAGGCATCCACCAACCTTAGCGACACTGCAGCCAATGTTTAGTGATCATAGGCTTTTGTGTAGATGGCCTGCCATGGAAACCTCATCTCATGGAGCTCCCAGTTTACATTTAGGAATTCTGTAGTGAGTGATGCAAAATGGCAGAGGTGATTTTTGTGTCCCAGTTGTGTCAGCTCTTTGTAGCCCTGCATTGTGAGTTTGCATGATCTACTGAGTGCTGCTACCCTAAATACTTCTACTTCACAATAGTAGCAGTTACAATTGACCAGGGCAATATAACATGGCATCCTGTGACCGTTCCATAATTGTAAAGTCTTTTAGGGCCACCTATACTACCGCCACTTTTGTGGTTTTACGGCTGTGTGCTTGATTTTATATACCTGTTTACCATGGGTTTGGCTGAAATACGTATATTACGTTGCATTTTGCGAATGTGTTTGCATAGCTCCCATACAATGGGCGTTATGCAACCAGAGGAGCGCTGGCCTGCGCATCTGTCCCATCACGCCCCTTTAATGGATTCCTTGAAGTAGATACTTTTACTGCTTTGTTATTACTAATATGTGACTAAATGTGAGGTAGAGATTCCACTTACTCTATCTTTGGCATAATGATGTTCTTATTGCTACAAACCCTGTATAAGTAGAATGTGGTCTGCGTTATGTTACCATAATTGTGTGGAAAAGAGTCACAAGTTTCATTATAGAATATTCAACTAACTCTTACTGTAATTCTTACTTACTGCCAGTATTCCATATTTGCCATATTACACTGACCTTGATGCTAATAGCACTGTTATCAGCATTGATAGGTTGATTACCGGCTCATTAGTGAATGGGTGACATGACGAGAACAGCCTTGTCTTTATCCACAGATCATATATTCATGAATCATAATTTCCATTCGGAAATATTTAAGGGGATACATAGCCACTTTAGATCTTAGTGTCTATAGCTGCAGAAACCTATGTGAATATAAAAGCAGCCTTCTGTGGTAACATTTATTCTGACCATTTCACTTTTTGTTTTTTTCCTGGATCTGGCTTACTTTTCCAAAGTTGCATAAGAATGATAAGATCTGGCCAGCAGCTATTATACAAGCAAGCTGCGTGAACTCAACACAAGATAAATCAGGACACACCCTTACCTATTGGCAAGACAGCCGTTCCAATCATATCATCAGAAAAATAGTTGCCACGTTTTTTTATTTTTATTATAAAGAAAGAAAACATCTTGTTTTGGACTTTTATTCAATTTTATGTGACCACATACAAAAATATTGAAATAATCCATTGTATTTCTCCAATATGGCCACCCCCAGGGAAGTATTGTAAAAATTTAAGACAAACAGATACATCACTTTAAAAAAAACAAAACAGAAATGTATGCTCTGTTTTCTGCATACTGTATATAAATCTAATTGATGAAGCTGAAATTATATACACACATTATCCCCTTTAAGAGACTAGAAGACGTGTGCCATGGCAATGGATCAGCATAACTGATATTGATGACCTATGCTGAGAATAGGTCATCCATATTAAAATCCTGGAAAACACCTTTAAAGGGATGACACGTGACCAATGTGTATGTATGATTATATGGCACTTACAAATATAGTTGATATTTGATGTTGATATTCTGTCCAATTTGCTATATTTCATAAGTCATGTCCCCTTGTTAGGCAGATCTTCTGTGCTGTTTGCATGGAGGCCCTGCCCATAAGATGGCCATTGATGGAGGGTCATGCGACTTCACACATCACTCCGCTTCCATGCAGATGTCAGGTGCAGTGTATTTGAATACAGGAGACATCACATAGAGGGGATTTGCCTGGTCACAGGACCCTCCATAAGCAACCATTTTATGAACAGGACCTCTGTGTAGACAGCACAAAAGACCTGGCAAACAAGGGAAATACCTACAGAAATATAAAAAATGGCACAGAATATCAACAAAAGCTATATTAGTAAGTGCCATATAGTCCTCTTAAAAACACAGTGGTCAACAGTAACCAGAAAGTGGCCAACCTCTTTAACAACTTGGCAAAATGTGTTAGGTTGCCAGAGGATGGACCAGGTCTGCTCCCTGACTAGCTAGTGTTGAGGGAGTCTTGTCTGAGCAGTGCTGGGGAGAAGTATAGCTACTGCACAGCTAGGCCCAAGTTCAGAGAACCCTAATCTCTGAGCCATGGAAGTAACCTTACTACTAAAGTACTCCAGAGAGAGACCTGACATCTAAGAAGGTCTAGAACTCACAAGGCCATGCAAGCTTAAGACAGCAAGGTATTGTGCTCATTTTAAGGCAGAAAGGCTTTGTACTTGTTCTGAATTTCTGCACTTTTCGGTCCCAGAACTTCAAAAGGACTTAATAAGGACCATATTGCATGCCGGTAATTCTGCTGAGAGACTGTCCTTTAGAGAGAAAGACAAGTACTATAACCATCATCATTGCTGCTGTCTATACACTGATATTGAGAGAATATTGTACTTTGACATAGTATGTCAAAGTACAATATTCTCTCAATGCCTTGTGCCTTGCTGCTATTTGTACTACTACCCCTATCATCTTTATTTATTACAACTAACGGGTCCGATCATTGTCTCCTCTGTCCTGCCTTGCACCCAGTAAATAATTCAATATCAAGGCAGGAGCTACAATACCAGGTTGTGACCGAGGGAAGAAAGGGTGCCCACTCCAGTCACTGCACAGCTGTAGGGAGTGCACATGTGGAGATCACCATTGTGATCTGTGAGTACTATCACCCTCAGAGCCTCAACTAACACTCCCATCCTTCACGCACCCCTCCTGGGCTGTTGTACATCAACTAAGCAGACAACTTCTGGGAAAGTAATTCAAGCTTATTCCCATAATGTCGGGAGCTGCTTTGTCATTAGAGAGAACATCAGATTTATCCAGGGGCTCAGGCTGGATATCTAGGCCAGGGATGGACACTACTACACTAACTATTGGTTGGCCAACTTTGAATCAGATTTTTACACCAGAATTGTGGCACTATTGTGGTGCAAAATAGTGAACCTTAAAAGGGGTTATCCAAGACTATAAAATGCTCCCCCATATGCCAGGCCCCTCACAATGAATATACTTACCTGGAGAAGCAGCTAAGCTTTTTGTCGAGCATGTCGGAAAAAATTGTAGAAACCGTTGATGTGCCAATTTGCACCACTTTTTAGACAGTCTCATTAGTAAATCTGGGCCAATGTGTGATTAGGACAATTTAAAAAAAAAATGTAAAAAAGTTTTTAAAAATGTGTAATATCTGTAATGAATGTAGTAAATCTGTTACTTATCTGTCTGTGAGACACATGTTAATGACTCTGTAGGCTCTCTGACAGTATGCTGATTTGACCATTCCCCCAACCCCCCCCCCCCCCCCCCAATATTTAGCATTTTTCTGCTGTGAATTTTGTAGTCGTGGCTGAAAATTGACAAAACTGTAACACAAAAGATCCTATTAATGTACCAGAACATATGCAGAGCTTATTAAATACTGAGCCACAGACACAGAGGCCCTGTGCCGCCAGAGAAGGCCTTTAATTTAGGTTGAGGTACAGGCTGCATCATAACTGAAAGCCTCCTCTGGCAGTCTGTGCACCAGACTGAAATGAACTCCAGATTATAGGTGGCATAGATTTCATTCATCATTTATTCCAGTTTCTGGCATAAATGAAGATAAATGACCCTGTGCCAATGGTTCCCCTTTTCAGAAACTGGCAAGGGTGGTGTGGCATTTAAAAAGTTGCAAAACATCCCAAAAGCTAGGCATCGTGGGATGATCAATGCCTTTGGGAAATGCTGTTCTGAAAGCTGTATACTGAGACTACAAATATATAGGCACTGGAGTTCTGCATCCTGCAATCAAAACTGGTGTAAAGGAAAAGTGGCTTAGTTTCCCATAGCAACCAATCAGATTCCACCTTTCATTTTGCAAATGAGCTCTAAAAAATGAAAGGGGGAACCTAATTGGTTGCTATGGGCAACTAAGCCAGTTTCCTTTACACCAGTTTTTATAAATCTCCACCGTTGTGTTTGATAACTTTAACTGCACTCTTGTTTCCAAAAGTTGATAATGATGAAGCTTTTCAATATCATTTTCTGCAATCTATTGGCCTAGGAGGAAGAATATCCACCCAGAGATGACTTTAGTGATGCAGACCAGTTGAGAGTCGGGAATGATGGGATCTTCATGCTGGCTTTCTTTAGTAAGTCTGTTCCTTATTTATTTTTCAAGTCAGCTTGAAACGAAGGACGTTGTCTCACAATGTACAGCGCTAGCTCCCATATTGGAGACAAGTACCTAGGAGGCAGAATAGGAAGCACTGAGCGTTCTCCATAATAAACAGCAGATGCTGAATGTGTTACAGAAGGTCAGGATCAGAGATTAATCTGATCCCAGCCGTTTAACCTCTCTGATGTAGCGGTCAGTAGCAACAGCGGCATCTGAGCAGTTAAGCAAAGGAAGTGTGCTATCTCTGATCGGCACCCCTCTCCAACCTAATTGTTGATATGTTATGGCTCTTATTACTGGGTGGCAGTTCACAGCAACACAGAAGTATTGTGACTAGTACAGACGATTGAGCGATCACTGGTTCAAGTCTACTAAGGTGACTAATTTAAAAAAATATATAAACAATTAAAAAAAAAAAACCTTCCCAGTTCTCATATTAAAAAATAAATTAAATGAACTTATTTGGTAATGCCACATCCAAAAATAGAAATTTTAGAATATCGTGATTTATCATGAGCGGTAAACAGAGCAAGAAAAAGTAATCCCCAGAATTGTCCTTTTTTTCGGTCACCTCGACTGTCCTAAAATATTAAAGAGGCTCTGTCACCTGTTTCAAGTATACCATGCTAGATATATAGTGAGGTAGGGCTCCAAACACTGATCACAAACATACCTTTATTTCTCTTTTTTCAGGTCCGATCACACTGTAAAATCCACTTTTTAAAATATGCTAATGAGCAAACAGAGCACTCGGAGGCGTGCTTATTGCTTCTGAGCACCGCATCTCCGACGCCCTCCTGCCTGTTAGTGCCGCCCTGTATGTAATAAAAACGCCCCCCATCCATTTGATTGACAGCGCTAGACTCACTGGTCGTACGCACTCCTAGGTATGACGGAGCGTGCGCACTAAAGGAATTAGACTTGCCGAGATCGACGGTGCAAGTGAAGTACGCACGCGCCGTCATACGTTGGAATGTGTACGCATGGGATCTCAGCGCTAGACCAGTGAGTCTAGCGCTGTCAATAAAATGGATGGGGGACGTTTTTATTACATACAGGGCGGCACTAACAGGCAGGAGGGCGTCGGAGATGCGGTGCTCAGAAGCAATAAGCACGCCTCTGAGTGCTCCGTTTGCTCATTAGCATATTTTTAAAAGTGGATTTTACAGTGTGATCGGACCTGAAATAGGAGAAATAAAGGTATGTTTGTGATCAGCGTTTGGAGCCCTACCTCACTATATATCTAGCATGGTATACTTGAAACAGGTGACAGAGCCTCTTTAAATGAGAAATTATCAAAAAGTCACATGTACACAAAAATGGTATAAATGAAAACAAGCTCTCACACAATATGGTGACACAAAGCAATTTAAAAAAAAAAAATTTGCGACTCTTTGAAGGCGGGAAGGGAAAAAGCACCTTAAAGGGTTAAATAACTGGTGGGTAGAATACGTTGTACTGTAGAGGATTCATTTGATTACAGTTCTTGTTTCTTAATTTTTATATGTAGATCAGAGGCATTATGTGTACTGTGGTGTGACCTCCCTCTAGTGGCATGTTTGTGCGCTACAACTCCCATATACATTCATTTATATTGGCTTTTAAGCAATATGAAATGATACTTCTGGGTGAGACTGATTACATTAGTCAGTGTGGGTAATTTACAAAGGCTTTATGTCAGATTTTTGGTAGGAATTGGTACCAATTTTGGCGTAAAGCACATGTTGTTCAAAAATGTATCAAAATTATATTTTTCTCGGTCCTCTCGCCACTTGTTAAAACTTTGGCATAACACATTTACAGTAATTTACGCCAGAAAACTAGCATAATTGATTTCTGAAATTTACTCCATGTCCTAGGTGGTGTAGATTTGATGCCACATCATACTCCAGCAGTCTTCCTATTAAGACTGGCGTGTAAAAAGCCAGTGTTTAGTAAATGACCCCCCATGTCTCTGGCAGGTCAAATATGCCCTGTTTTAAGTTACCAGATCACAAAAATGGGTGCTCGGCCCGCCTTGCAGCAAGTAGTTATATGCATGTTGAACCCCAGTCTCATTGAACATTCAAATTTTTTGTAAGAAAAGGATCTTGGCTGCATCGAATTTAAGTGCAGGTTTACACAGTGCAGTTGTGTTGCGTTTCTTTTTTAAAATGAATGAAAAACATTTTACTGTTTTTACTGTTTTGTTTTTTTTTAAAGGGAGTCTGTCACCTCCTAGGCCCCTATAAAGTACATAAAGATGCCCATAGCACATGTTGTAACAACAGTAATGTTACCTTTGGCGCATTCCTCTGTGTTATAGATGTCCCAAAAACGGAGTTTTAAATTTATGCAAATGAATCGCCACAAGAGCACGGAGGCGGCATTTAGTTCTTGGAGCCCGGGCTCCAGTCCTTTTTAACATGCAATCTTCGCCCCCGCTACTGCCTCCGCCCGCCCTGCACCTCGTTGGGGTCCTCCTTCTCAGCCGGTGAGATCTCAGTCTCTCGCTGGGCCGGGGCATGCGCACTGTGATGCCCATTTTGGGCACGGCATCGCCAAAGTCAGTGCGCATGCCCTGACTTCTGACCATAAAATCATGGTTTAAACAAAAGGTCAGTTTCTGATGTAAGTTCTATGTAAGTAGCTCAAAAATTATAGTCCGCTTCACATTAAACCATGAGGATGGTCTTTTAGGGCTCATTCAGACGGCCGTATGATGTCCGCAAAAATACGGATCCGTTTTTTCGCAGACAGTTCAACATGTCTGCAAAAAAATGGATAGCATTCTGTTTTTTTGCGGTCCCATAGACTTCAATGGGGCTATGTCCTGATTTTCACTGACAAGTATAGGACGTGTTTCATTTGTTTTGCGGAGCCATAGAATGGAAAAAAGGGTCCATAGAGGTAAATGGGTTAGTATGTAATCCGCAAAAAAAAAAAAACGGATCCTCATTTTCGCGGACAACATACGGCCGTCTGAATGAGCCCTTAAGGTCCTGTTTTTCCTCCTACATTGGTTTTGATTTCAGGGCAGCAGTTGTTGGCCGGAGCGGGTGCTCTCAGTCTGACATGCTGATTTCACCTGATCAGGGGACGTACCTGCGCTTGTTAGTTTGGTGGTGTACATGTTATGATTACGATCGCTTAGTCAATTCAAACGCATCAATTATCCTCTATGACTTTTTAATGTTCTACATACAGAAGAAGGAGATTTTAATTTTCATTATGGTGGTGCTCGAATTGCTTTCTGTTTTTCTTTTACTCTGGATCTTAGCTGGTGGTCATAATAATATGACTGGACTGTGTATCTTCTGTCCACCGGATAGGTGATACATTTTTGATTACTTCAGCCCCACTGATGAGAACGGGCTCTTGAGCCCCCTATTCCTGCTCACAGTGAGAAGGTGTTTGAATGGGGGTGCTGTATGCGCCCTGCTGCTCGGGATCTCTATTCTAATGATCACTGAGATCCCCTATGATCAGATTTTTATCACCTGTCCTGTAGATAGGTAAGAAGACAACCCCTTTAAATAATATACATTTTACATAGTCTCACTAGAATGCTGGGTTTTCTTAGGGTGGCGGAATTAATAGGTGGAATTTTGGTGTGGATGTGTGGTGTCTGTCTTCAATAGGAGGAGAACTGCAGTTTGTGCTCCAGTGAAGATGGGACATGTACCTTTTTGGTGCGGTGTCTGGCCAGACTCTTCTTGAAGCCATGGCGGGTGTCTGCTCATGGTTTAGCTGTAGTGAATGAGCAGGTACCTGGTATTCAAAGTGATCAAACTGATCAACGGTGAACCCGGCCATGGCTTCAAGCAGCATTCATCCAGACACCGCATCTAAACGGTACATGTCCCATCTTCTCTGGAGCACAAACTGAAGGCAGACCCCACAGAAGGAAAGCTCTTTAGTTTTCTGGCTTACACTGGCCATTACAAGAATACATCCTCAGTTTACAGCAGAGGTTGTGACGCATTGTTCTTTTTGCTATACCATTGGTCCCTGATAAATTTTGGGGTTTTCCAATTTGGACAACTTTTTATAAGATACATCTCTGGCAGCTTGCTGCTTGGAGCCCTTTTGCTCCTGTTTTTAACTTGCTAAGTTCTCCAAAGAGAGGCACAATCTTTGTAGTATGGTTTTAAAGGGGTTATCATCAGAATAGGTCACCAATATCAGATCAGCGGGGGTCCGACACCCGGCAGCCCCACCGGTTAGCTGTTTGAAGACATGTGAGCAAGCTTCATGTTCATCACACTGCACTAAGTCTTAGAAGTGCAGTGTAAAACAAGTACTCGCTCCATTCAAGTGGAGACGACGTGTGTAAGGACGAGGAAACTGCCTCTTCAAACAGCTGTCAGCCGGCAGGGTGCTGAGAGTCGGATTCCCACCGTTCTGATATCCGTCCTGATGATAACCACTTTTAGGCTACTTTCACACTAGCGGCAGGGGTGTCCGGCAGGCTGCTGTAGTTTTAGTCTGGGCCGCCTCTCGGTATGTTTGCCATTCTGCGGCCGGAACTCCGGCCCGCCCCCATTATAGTGAATGGAGACAGGGCGTAGTTCCGGCCGCACACGTGGACTACCAGCACCACAAATCTGGCAGGCTGTTCACCCGCCGGAACAGCCTGCTGGACACCCCTGCCGCTAGTGTGAAAGTAGCCTAAAGTGATGCTTTAAAGATTAGAGTTTTAAAGGGTTGTCTGGGATTTTTGTTTTTTTAATTCCTCCACCACCACAGTTGTACCTGCTCCTGGACTGTCTCCACTGCTCTTCAGGCCCTACCTGTGAACCTCTGCATGGACTAGGTGACGTGCACCGCAGAGCCAATGACTTCAGAAATGATGTTTCCCCCAGCAGTAGGTCACTACTAGATCACATGCCGTCTGGGCCAGTCACTGGCTGCAGCAGTGCACCGGACCTCATATGTGGGGACGTTAACAGACGGAGCCACAAAGCTGGAGTTCTCAAGATCTATTCACAGTACCGTTGGGGGGGGATTTTAAAATATTCTGGATAAAGGTGTTTTCAGTTGCACAAAAAAAATAAATGACACAGCATTGAAGATTACTGCATTATGTAAGTCATTACATAAGTAATTGTATGTCATTATCGAAGCCAGATGATGAAGTTCTGAGTGTATTTTGACTCCTCCAACGTAATTGCTGTGACCCGCGCCCTGTGATTACATCCTAGCACTAGATATACAGGGAGTGTCTCTGCCTCTCCTTCCCCTCACACTTTGAACGTCACAGATCCAAGCATGCTTGAAGCCCTGCTGGAAAAACCCATCCTAAGACACCTCAACATCTACAAGGTAGGGTCCAGGAGAATGAGCAGAACACCGCCATCAGAGGCAAAGACTACGCAGACCCTTACAAGCCTTGCCAAGCCATTGATGTCAATATGATGTCTAGGTATGAGCGAAGGGAGCTTCAGATCCAAGAACCAAAGTTGCTTCGCTCCAAAATTCGCTTTAATGCTGTCTCCATACAGCATTAAAATGTATGCGCTCCGACGAGGCAAAGTGAATTATCATGGAAGTCTCGGGGGACTTTGGTGAATAACTTTGGTATTTGATCATTAAACTTGAAAAACATTTTAAATCAGGTATCTGACGTCGGCTTTGGTTTCGATGGGTACCTCAATACCGAAGACGACTTCGGAATCAAGTTTTAAAATCAAATCCCAAAGTTATACAGGTTATAGTTACTAGAGATGGGTCGTTGATCCAGGGAGTAATTCTGATTGCCTGATTGGAGTCGGGAAAGAATTTTTTCCCTAAAGTGAGGAAAGTTGGCTTCTACCTCACAGGGGTTTTTTGGCTTCCTCTGGATCAACTTGTAGAAAAACAGACCGAACTGGATGGACAGATGTCTTTTTTTCGGCCTTATAAACTATGTTACTATGTATTCACCAAAGTCCCGTGAGACTTCCATGATGACTCGCTTCGCCCTGCCGGATCCCATACATTTTAATGATGTACGGAGTTTGACCTCTGTACAGCATTTAAACGAATTTTGCAGCGAAGCGACTTCGGATCTTGGGTTTGAAGCTCTCTTCACTCATCCCTAGTGATGTCATTGGGATAGGGACTAGTGGATAACGTCATGTGATTGCGACAGAGTGCAGGAAAACGGACATTACACATAAACAATCTCTATGAGTAAAGGATAATGTGTTGTTTCCTGTCAATTGATGCTGGAATTTTCAAAATCGAAATACCCTTTTAAGGAAATGGCCACATAGAAGAGGTTCTATGAAGAGACATAAGCTGTTTTGTTACATATTTGTTATACTTGTGTTTTGTGCACATATACGCATTCACAATGATGTATGGAAGTCAAGTGATGTAGGAAAACCGTCTTTGTCTCCAGCATCCTTTCAATGGAGACCAAAGCTAATTCCATGTAAGAAAAGGCACAGGCATCTTCCTCTCCTTAAGGCATTTTATAAAAGCCTGCGTATGAAATACACCGTGGCACGCTATGTAGCGGAAATATGAGCGGTCTGGTTGTTTTATAGGAGCCCTGAAGTGGTCCTCGGATGGAAGGAACAGTAATGTGGGAGTGTAGCGATGTGGATGGAGGGAAGGGACACATCTTCCTCAAGACGTTATCTCAGCGTCTGACGACTGTTCTGACCAACATAAGAAAAATATTTCAGAATCTAGAAAAATGGGAACATTGCTTCCCTTACCGTCATGACATCCGATTCATTAGAAAGAAGCAGATATCAAGGTTTTCTTCATTATGTCAGACAGAAGCTAACAGGAAGCTATACTTGTCTGCAGAATGCAGACCATGGACCTATTGAAGTCAATGGGTGCACAAAAAATGCAGATGCAAGATGTACCGCATCCATATTTTGCGGATCTACGATTTGTGGACCACAAACCTCATGTGGACGGGTCCTAAAGCCAAAGGTGGTCAGTAACACATCCGTGAAGCTGCCTGTGATGGATCCGTGTTCAGTTTGTGTGTCCATTTTATGCTGTCTATGTGTTATCCGTGTTTCACAGACACTGCACAGCTGAAAAATAATTTTCAATCATCTATTCCTAATGATTTATGAAACACAGATGACATCCAGGTTGCGTCCGTGGTTTTCACCGACCCGTAGACTATAATGGGTGTGATGGATTCGTGAACACGGACAAAATAGAGCATGCTTCCATGCTTAAAACACGGATCCGCAGGGCCGTTGTAAAACACACATTAAGGGCTCATTCAGACGGCCGTATGTTGTCTGCAAAAATGCGGATCCGTTTTTTTGCGGATTACCTACTGACCCATTCACTTCTATGTGCCCTTTTCTTCCATTCCATGGCTCTTCAAAACAAATGAAACATGTTCTATACTTGTCAGTGAAAATCAGGACATGGCCCCATTGAAGTCTATGGGTCCGCAAAAATACGGAATACAATCCCTTTTTTTTGCGGACATGCTGTACATCATGCAGCCGTCTGAATGAGCCCTAAAATAAATGAGTAAGTGTGCTGTCCATGGGGAACACATAGCACACGTCCATGGAACACTGACGTGTGAATAAGGCTTTATATTGTATCTTTTCCTCTATATCTCAGTCTGCTCAGCTCCTCCTGCTGATTGTGCTGCATTTTCAAATTAACAGGTAGCCTTTAAATTAAACTGATTGCCACACTTATTAAGGTTCTGTAAACTGGAGCCCTGTCGCTTCACCCCTGGTTAATAGTGGAGGGAATAAATGCCTTCGGATTTCCATATTTTGATGTCCCTGTAGCATTAGTACATCGGAACAACCCTAGGTGCTCTAGCTCACCCTATAGAAGCTGTTGGAAGGTGATGTCCCTGTAGAATTAGTACATGGGAACCACCCTAGGCGCTTTAGCTCACCCTATAGAAGCTGTTGGAAGGTGATGTCCCTGTAGAATTAGTACATGGGAACCACCCTAGGCGCTTTAGCTCACCCTATAGAAGCTGTTGGAAGGTGATGTCCCTGTAGAATTAGTACATGGGAACCACCCTAGGCGCTTTAGCTCACCCTATAGAAGCTGTTGGAAGGTGATGTCCCTGTAGAATTAGTACATGGGAACCACCCTAGGCGCTTTAGCTCACCCTATAGAAGCTGTTGGAAGGTGATGTCCTTGTAGCATTAGTACATGGGAACCACCCTAGGCGCTTTAGCTCACCCTATAGAAACTGTTGAAAGGTGGGACACCCAGTTTAATAGGCACTAGGTATATTCTCAATAGATAAGATGACTGATGACTCTCGGAAGGACTTTTATCCTATAAAGTGTTATGAGCCCTCTATTCCGGCCTGAGCTACCACTGAGCCTGGAGTGAACCGGCAATCTGTCATCATATTGTACAATCTAATCCGTAATATGCTTAGAAATAATTAGTCTTCATTGTTAATAAGTATCATCTGGCCTGATCACCTGCTTACTAGTATTCATTTTTTTCTAGTGGCGTTCATTTTCAACTGGATTGGGTTCTGTCTCTCGTTTTGTATAACCAACACAATTGCCGGGCGCTACGGTGCAATCTGTGGGTTTGGATTATCACTCATCAAATGGATTCTCATTGTGAGGGTAAGTGATTTTCTGTGTGTGTCAGAGGCGCGGCGTACAATAAAAAATTCTAATTTCATCTATTCATTTTACATAGTTGTTGCAATGAAATTAATTTTTTATTTTATTATTGAGGGAGGCTTTTCTAGAACCCCAAATGACCCGGCTAATTTTTGATTGTACTGCAAAGATTTGTAGTAATTAAAAAAACCTGTAATAAAATGCATTTTACAAAGCTGCTGCATTACCCCGCTGTGACCACTGTGTGGCACTGTTGTTCCGGTTATCGGCCCAGACCTTTTTTTTTTCTTCTTTTTTATGTTCTGGAAACATCTGTACTTAGGCACAAAAGCGCCAGGGGGTTTATCCAAGGATGCAGCTCATATGAACTCTCCAAACAGAATTTAACACTGTAATATGGTTTACATTTTTCATTTAGAAATCTATTGATCTGGTGTATTTTTGTTTGACTTACAATGCACAAATCTAATTGCCATAGAATTTGTGATTATATGGGACAATTCACTGTTACATCGTGTGTGTGTGTATATATATATATATATATATATATATATATATATATATATATATATATTTTTTTTTTTTACTATTCTGTACGGTGACTCGGTGTACAGTGTGTTAGTTAGTCCTCCATTAGGGCTGCAGTAAACGATTATTTTAGTAATCAAGTAATCTACCGATTAATCCAACGATTAATCGAGTACTCTAATAAGAAATAGCTAATTAAAAGAACGTATACCTTTCTAAGTCAGCAGACCTCCCCCCCCCGCCCGTGCCATCAGTCCTATATGTCATTAGTTACCCCCAATGCCATCAGCTCCCCTGTGCCATCAGGCCCCTTTGCCTCCAGTTTGCCCCCCAGTGCCACCAGGTGCCTCCTGCTTGCCTCCCAGTGCCACCAGCTTGCTCCCAAGTGCCTTCAGGTGCCCCCCCATTGCCATAAGATACCACCAGCTTGCCCTCCAGTGCCATCAAGTGCCCCCCAGTTCCACCATCTTGCCTCCCAGGGCCACCAGGTGCTTCCAGTTTGCCCCCCAGGGCCTCCAGCTTGCTCCCCAGTATGCCCCCAGTGCGACTCCCAGTGCCTCCAGCTTGCGCCCCCAGTGCCACCAATTTGCCTCCTAGGGCCTCCAGCTTGCGCCCCAGTATCTCCAGCCTGACCCCCAGGTGGCTCCAGCCTGACCCCCAGGTGGCTCCAGCCTGACCCCCAGGTGGCTCCAGCTTGCCCCCCCAGTGCCTCCAGCTTGCCCCCCCTCAGTGCCTCCAGCTTTGCCCCCCCCTCAGTTCCACCAGATTTGCCCCCCCCCAGTGCCACCAGCTTTGCCCCCCTCCAGTGCCACCAGCTTTGCCCCCCCTCAGTGCCACCAGCTTTGCCCCCCCCTGTGCCACCAGCTTTGCCCCCCCCCAGTGCCACCAGCTTTGCCCCCCCTCAGTGCCACCAGCTTTGCCCCCCCTCAGTGCCACCAGCTTTGCCCCCCCCAGTGCCACCAGCTTTGCCCCCCTCAGTGCCACCAGCTTTGCCCCCCCTCAGTGCCACCAGCTTTGCCCCCCCCAGTGCCACCAGCTTTGCCCCTCCCCCTCAGTGCCACCAGCTTTGCCCCCCCCCCTCAGTGCCACCAGCTTTGCCCCCCCCTCAGTGCCACAAGCTTTGCCCCCCCCCCTTAGTGCCACAGCTTGCCACCCCTCTCCCACCCCGGTTCAGTTCCCTCCTGCAGCAGTTAACATGTAATACTTACATCTCCTGTAGAAGCGCCTCCGTACACGGCCCGGCTCTTTCAAGGTCCCGCGCTGCACAGTCTTTCTGACGTACACACTGCGTCATGACGCAGTGTGACGTCGGGTCAAAGTGCAGCGCGGGACCATGAAAGAGCCGGGCCGTGTACGGAGGCGCTTCTACAGGAGATGTAAGTATTATCTGTTAACTGCTGCGGCCGGCGGAGACCACAGAGCGGAAGTAATTTTACTCCCGCTCTGCGGTCACGTGACACAAACGAATCCTCGATGCAGAAAATTAGCATCGAGGATTTTTCTGTGTCGAATTCATCGATGTACTTGATGAATCGTTTCAGCCCTATCCTCCATCATTTCTAGTAGTGCATATGAAGCTTGGGGTCTGTTCACATGGTGCAGACAAATTGCGGAGTATTGCTTCGATTACAGCAAAATTGTGTTTTTGTTAAATTGCATCATTTTGCCTTGCTTATCACAGCAAGGAACTACAGTTTGCTGGCACCAGGTGGATAGAAGCTTACAAGCAACCGAATTCTGCAAAAAAAAAATAAAAATGCTGCAATGTTTAATATTTCAGATTTCTGAACCTGCCACGTCGCTCTTTCATGTGTGCCCTGTAATGAGGGTTGTCTCAAGGTACCTTTCCAGATTTAAGGGGCTTGATGGATACAAAGCTAATATATTACTGACTGACAGAGAACTAACTGAGCCGGCGTTGTAATCCCTGAGTATTTCCTTCTCCGCTCAGTGATCCATTGCAGGCTGTAGCGTGACTGGCAGCACTTGTCTTCCGACAAGTCTAAAAATGATCCCGTCTGCTTAGGGAGAGTAATTGTCAGATGCGTGCCCTGTGGTATCAATCTGATATGGACAGCAGCTAGACAGGGACAGAGGAGAGGGAGCGGGTCTGAGAAGCAGACACCATTCACAATCTGTCATGAAGTTTTACTGCAGCGAAGCAGATAGATTGGCCAGAATATTTCCCACTGCCGGATGTTCTTTGAATCAAAAAGTGGTGACATGGAGGTGAAATCAGAGCAATGCAGGTTGAAAGGGGACCTCTCAGCATGAAAATACAGTGAAATCTACAGGCAGCAGTTTACAGAGCAGGAGGAGCTGAGCAGATTGATATATAGTTTTATGGGAAAAGGTTTAGTAAAACCTGTATTTCTTACATTTAAATTCCTGCGCATTCTGGGCTTTGAGGTCAAGGAGGTGGTCCTATTAGTGATTGACAGCTCAGTTGAGGAGGCGGCCCTATCAGTGATTGACAGCTTTCCAGGGCTCCAGATGGCGACCAGAATGGTCGCCAATGCGACTCATTATTTGCAAATAGCGAGAAGACTTTTTAGTCTTGTCGCCATTTGCGCCTAGACCCGGCATTCAGCGATACTAGGATGCGCTACTGCGCAGCCTATTATCAAAGAACATGGAGCGCGCTGCTGTCAGCACGCTCCATGTTCCCTCAGCAGCACAGGGGAGAAGGGGGGTTGGGGGGAGGGCGCACTGCGCCACCAATGAGAGGGCAGAGGAGGGGAGGGGGGCGCACTGCGCCACCAATGAGAGGGGCAGAGAAGGGGAGGGGGAGGGCGCACTGCGCCACCAATGAAGTTAACTATGCTTAATAAAAGTACAGGAGCGGGCGCCAGCGCGGAATCACATAGCCGGCACCCAACCTGTATGACAGGGCAGTGCAGGCGTTCAGTGTATCCGCGGCGCCCCCCATGCTGACCACGGGACTCTGTTGGTTTCACAGTGAGGACACGCTCATTTCTTAACAATGTTTCTCACTGATGAAAAAATGCTTTGGAAAAAGCCCAAAGCTGTAAACATGTGAGAGCCCTAGCGCCGCCTGCTAATAAACCTGTGACATCTGCTCCCAAACTGTTCTGTCTGGAGTGGCCCCCACACCCAGGCCCCCAGCCAATCTGGATTCAGTTTCCTTAGGCTGTGACTCACTGCCTAACAATGTGGTGACCATCAGAGCTCCCACAGGGAGGTCACCCAGCTTTCCTAGACCCCTGGATGGCAGATCGCCTTCATACTGCACTATTATACAATGTGGCATGTTATATCCATTGCTGACATCCCATTGGTCACCCCCCACCTCTGGTGACAAGGTGTCAGACCCCAGGATGTCTTCTCCTCCAGTCTGTCTAAAGCTGGAGTCTTCTCATGACTATACATGGAGATGTCTCCAGATGTTCTCCTCCAAACACACCCAAAGCTCAAGAAATGTAAAGTGCAGAAAATACAAGAGCCATGGGATAGATAGATAGATAGATAGATAGATAGATAGATAGATAGATAGATAATAGACAGACAGATAGATATGACATAGGTAGATTACACATTTGTAAGACATGCTCCTCCTGGCCTCTCTGCACATGGCAGGTGACATATAACTGTAAGCTCTTCAGACAAGACAGGGCGGTATTAATCCTCGTCGCCGTGTTGTCTGATGGCGAAGATATACAGCACTTCATGTGAGATGAGCGTGTCACACTAGGCTGTCTCGTCTCCATGTCCACAGTCTATGTCTAACCTTTCCCTCATCTCTCTCGGGTGTCAGACTAGTCATGTCTCTGTTCCGAGGGCACCAAGGAATCTGAATCAGGAAGCAGCACTCCCAATATCTGCGCCCCCTACATCTCCTGACCCTTGTGCCACCCCCATCTATAGCCCCAAAATCTTAGTTTCTAGGCAGATTTGAAAACTGTCTTGTGATGTAGGCAGGAATTTTGTGGGCTGGACCCCTCCATCCGCCCCCCCAAAAAAGTAAGTAGTGCAGGGCTCCAGATGGCTACCAAAATGGTCGCCAATGCGACTCATTATTTGCAAATGGCGACAAGACTTTTTAGTCTTGTTGCCATTTGCGCCTAGATCCGACATTCAGCGATACTAGGCTGCGCTACTGCGCATCCTAGTATCAGAGAACATGGAGCGCGCTGCTGTCAGCGCGCTTCATGTTCCCTCAGCAGCACAGGGGAGAAGGAAGCTCTCCTGTATGACAGGGAGCTCCCATACCCGCAGTTAACCCCTCAGGGGTTAACTACTGCTGACTGCAGCTCCCTATAATACAGGTCGGGTGCAGGCTATGTGATTCCGCGCCGGCACCCGCTCCTGTACTTTTATTAAACATGGTCAACTTCATTGGTGGCGCAGTGCGCCCCCCCCCCCCCCCCCAGTATAATAAGCATTGGTGGCAGTGGCCACAGGGTCTGGACACTGTTTACTTCCAAACCCCTACTATGGCTCATAGCTGATTGGTGGGCGTGCTAGGATGGCTAGGTCATCAGTATGCTACTCCCTGAAATTCCCCTTCAAAGAAGAGCTCCTAGAACAGTGGCGATAAACCTATGGCACAGGTGTCAGAGGCAGCACTCAGAGACCTCTCTGTGGGCACAAGCACCTGGAAAAAGTCTGTTGTACCAATATGCCTTAGAGTTTTCCAGCCTTTCATCAGTGCAGGGCGCACTATGAACAGTGCAGGCAGGTTATTATAGGTAAATGATGAAGTACATGGAAGATATACTATGTTGGACTGTAGTATTCAGGTTAAATTGCCATGTTGGTTTTGGGCTGCACTCGGTCTCTAAAAGTTTCGCCATCACTGCACTAGAAGAAGATTGAGGATCCTTGATGCACATTAAACAGTGGTAAGATGGTTAATATCATCTTTGTGGAAAACCGGATAACTGAAAAGGATTTTCCAGGTTATAGATGAGCTATTCTTAGTGTCTGATCGTTGGAGTCCAACCTCTGTGAATCCCACCTGTTGCTAGAAGGGGGTCCCATGTCACCCATTTGCCTAAAATGATAGCGTATGTAAATTAACCACTTCCAGTCTGCCCATTGACTATAAACGTCCTGGTAGTGGATCTCTATCTCTGAATGGACGTTTTAAAACGTCCTTGAGCTTTGCCTCCTGTGTGCAGCACCTGTACATAGAAGCTCCATGACTCAGCTACCTCCTGACAGCCAAGAACATGGAGCTTTAACCTGAGACCTTTTTTCCTGGTCTCCAGGCTTTTGATCACTCTGACAAGCTGTCAAAGCCATCACAAATGCTTGTACTATCTCCCTCTCATTACTGCCAGTCACAGAGCAGTTTACAACCACATATGGGGTGTTTCTGCAAACTTCAGAATCAGAAAAATAAATATTCAGGTTTGATTTGCGGTTTACCCTTGCTATCTTATAGGAAAAATGAATAAAAAATTGAAAATCTGCAAAAAAATATATTTATTTTTAAATTTCATTTCATTTTTTTAAAGGGTTAACAAACTTTGTAAAAATCAGTTTGGATTACATTGGGGGCTGTAGTTTCTAAAATATGTTCATTTATGGGAGGTTTCTGTTATTTAAGCCCCTCAAAGTCACTTTAGAACTGCAAAGGTCCTTTAAAATTAACTATTGGAAATTTTCATGAAAATCTTAAAAATTACATCTAAAATTCGAAGCCTTCTAACGTCCTCTAAAAAATAAAATAAAATAATTTCCAAAATTATGCCAACATAAAGTGGAAATATGGTGAATGTTCATTAATAACAATTTTATTAGATATCCCTATGCAACTTAAAAGCAGAGAAATTAATATTTAAAAAATTGTGATTTTTTTTTTTCTCCAAAATTTTCAGTAAATTTTGGATTTTTTTATAAATAAAGGTAAAATATATTGACTCAAATTTACCATTAACACAAAGTACAATGTGTCACAAGAAAACAATCTATGAATGGCTTGGATAAGTAAAAGCGTTCCAAAGTTATTACCACATGAATTCACACATGTCAGATTTGCAAAATTAGGCCTGGTCAGGAAGGGGGTAAATGGCCCGGATGGGAAGTGGTTAATAGTTAATGCAATTCTAATATGTTTTTAAATAAGACCTTAAAGATTGTGCATAGTTTATAAACTATTGCCTATCACCGATCCTGAGAGGAGGAGTCCCGTTCCCTGCTTCTGATGAAGCAACAGGTTGAGCATGCGCCTTGCTTTTCTATTCATTCTCTATGGGAACGCCAGAGATAGCAGATTACAGTCACTCCATCAGATTGGGGAAACAGCACTCCCGCTCTCAGGATCGGTGGGGGTCCCAGGCTTCAGACCCTCAGCGATCATTCTGCGGACAGAGGATAAGATAAACGTGACACAGCCCCTTTAAGTATGTTGTTTACTATCCCAAGCATGGAGAATAATTCTATGTCTATGGAGCGGATAAGGAAGCACAGGAGCGTTGCCTCTCTGCGGCTGTAGCATTTTCCATTACGTAACCTGAAACTAACAGTATGGTACCAAGGACACTGACACCGTCAAAACACCATTATTTAAGCCACTGCCACATTAATAAAACTGCTATCAAAGCTTATCAACAAGAGCAGATTATACAATCTGTTGTGTTCTGCACCGTGTACATTTCATTTAAGACAAATTTGTACAGAGCGAGAATGAGCAGCATCCAAATATTGTATCTGATAGCGTCTTATGAGAAGCTATTTAAGCAAGTTGTGGTGAGAAGTGTGACATAGATGAATACTGAGGACATGTGATGGTTGGTTTTATCAGTGAAGCGTACAGCCCCGCCGCTGAATCAATCAAAGTGCGCCTATTCATATTCCCTTATCATACAGAGGACAAAACTATCTAGCGTGGCCGGTAACGCCACTTCAAGGTTCATTTAGTCATGTTCTGCTCTCTGCCGGGAACCAACTACAGGAGCGTCTGGTGTGAAAATGAAAAGACTTTAATGAGATGGAGGCTTCTGAGGTTGCGAGTGGGGGGGTTACAAAGATCAGAAGTTGCTCCTTTAAGGGTTCATTGAACATCCCATTTTGATAGATTTAAGTGCTATCACTTTGAAAGTAATATCTGACGTGCACGTCAATGTGAACCAGGTGGTTGCAGAAGAGGATACAGGTATGGATGGATCAGGAGAATGGTTTCTTGGCTGTTACTTGTTACTCCTCCATGGAGCTCGATCTGCTAGTGCTTATGGTTAGGATGCATTGATTGAAGGGCTTAATATAACCTGCGGGAAGATGTCAGATGTCATAGTAGTTTGAGTGATGCATACTGACTGTCCATATAGCCGTGAAATCTAGGAAGTCCCTTATACGCCCTGTAAGCTGCATCAATTAAATCCGTGAAGTGACTTTTCTGAAAAGTTGGTGTGTCATGAGCAAGGCTTTGCAGGAGGGGCGTTGCCTCTTACTTCCAGGCAAATTTACTGTACTTTACACCAGAAACTGGTGTCAATTACAGCTCAAATGTACTCCAGCTCATAGTTGCCATAGATTTGACTTTAACACACAAAGGCCAGAGATGTGCGGAATGTATTAGAGGCAGATTACGTCACTGTGGTATCAAACACCTGTTTTGGTAAATTTCACCCTTCCCTTGTGTCCTTTACACACTAAACAGCCTCTAGCTTTAGTATTATGAAATCACTAAGCTTATACTTAAAGGGGTTAACCCACGAAAAATATTATACAGTTTTCAAACCAGCACCTGGATCTGAATACTTGTGTAATTTGCATATAATTAAAAATTTAGCATACCCACTGAGTTATTTAATAAAATGTATCAGTATAGCGCCACCTGCTGTTTTTTTTTTCCTATTTCATTGACCTGCTCACTGAAAAGGCCGCACATGCTCAGTTTCATCCTTCAAATGCCTCCTGAGTTGTGATAGGGAGAAATGAGACACGCCCCCTTAGCTGCAGCAGAAAAGACGCTCCCCTGTCAGGCTGATATAAATCTAGCAGAGCAATGAATGTGGAGGTCTCTGGATCCATGTATGGTACAGGGCTGGTTCTGGCTTTGTTAGAAAGAGGTTGTCATGTACTATATGATGTCTGACGTCTTCATTTTTTACATTTACCTCTTTAATAACTTTCTCTCCTGTTCTCTTTTCAGTTCTCGGACTACTTTACTGGCTATTTCAATGGACAATATTGGCTGTGGTGGATATTTCTTGTACTTGGTAAGTTCTCCTTTTTGAATCATGTATACATTTAGATAAAGATATTTTTTCCTAATTAAAACTCAATACTGCAACATACCGTATTTTTCGCTTTATAAGACACACCTGATGATAAGACGCACCGCAGATTTTAGAGTAGGAAAATAAGAAAAAAAATATTTTTCATCACACCTCATATCAGACCCCCCCATAAATTTCAGGACATCACATCAGACTCCCATATCAGCCCTCCATGTCAGACCCCCATCAGACCTCAGATCAGCCCATCAGCCCCCATATCAGCACACTGTGCCCCCATCAGACCTCAGATCAGCCCACTGTGCCCCCATATCAGCCCACTGTGCCCCCATCAGACCTCAGATCAGCCCCCATATCACCCCACTGTGCCCCCATATCAGCCCACTCTGCCCCATCAGACCTCAGATCAGCCCACTATGCCCCTATGCCCCATATCAGCCCACTGTGCCCCCATCAGACCTCAGATCAGCCCACTATGCCCCCATATGAGCCAAATGTGCCCCCAATATCAGCCCACTGTGCCCCATCAAACCTCAGATCAGCCCCCATATCAGCCCACTCTATCCCCATCAGACCTCAGATCAGCCCCCATATTAGCCGACTGTGCCCCCATCAGAATTCAGATCAGCCCACCCAGCCCCATAAGGATAAAATAAAAAACTCTCACCTCTCCTGCGCCATGGCTCCGCTCCGGATCCGGCGCTCCTCTGCCTTCTCTGGCTGGCGCTGCACTGTCACCTGACTGCGTGCAGCGTCAGGTCAGTGCGCGCACTACGTCCTGATGCTGTACGCTGTCAGAACAGTGCAGAGCCGGCCCGGAGATGACAAAGGAGCGGTGAGAGAGTTTTTTATTTTATCCTTATGGGGCTGGGTGGGCTGATCGGAGGTCTGATGGGAGTTCTGGCACCTAATACATACTAGCGAGCACTTCCATAATGGAAGCACTAACTTGTATTCGCTTTATAAGACGCACCGCAATTTTCCCACTACTTTTGGGGGGAAAAAGTGCGTCTTATAAAGCGAAAAATACGGTATATTTTTGTAATCTAATTGTAGGTAATTTGGATTCTATATACTGTATATTATATGGGGGCAGCCTTCTCACCTGAGCTGCTCTTAACAGCATTTGGCGATATGCTTTATAGTAGTCATATGGACAATAGAGACCTCTAGACCAAAGATTACTCCTTCACTTCTAAGGGACGGTGTTGTAGACATGCTCTGTGACAGTTGCAGTGGTCATTGAGCAGCTAGGGGGAGTAGATAAGCTGTGACCATCACTCGTGTTATCAGTAGGTGATACCTGTCATCATAATTTGGCCTGTAGTGATAATAAGATGGCTACTCTTCAGAACAGGAAGTGCTGGCCTATTATTATGATTAGGCGCCAGAGTGACGTAAAATTAAAAAACTTGATTTAGACACTAGAGCCTTTTCTGATGAAACCTTTGCTTTAAACGGGCTACTAAACAATACATATTTGTGAAATTGTCTCCAGTCTGTGTTTACAGGACAGGAAGGACTTATTAGTTCTTCCCCTTCTCCAGTCCGAGTTTATAGGCCAAGATGGACTTATTAGTTCCTCCTCTACATTTTATTTATTAAACTCATATTGAGTTACTCCACCCACTGGAGTCCTGAGCACGTAGTGAGCAGGGCTAGAAATCATTGTATAACAAGTTGTATATATTTGTGGGAAACGATACAGTATATCAGTCTGCTCTACACCTCCTATAACATGCTGCACACAAAGACATAAGGGTGATGGTTAATTTTGGTTACTTTAGCAGTTTTCTTACTTTAACAGTTTTCTGAGATTTTGATACTGATGACCTATCTTCAGGATAGGTCATCAGTATCTCATTGGTGGGGGTCCGACACCCGGGACCTCCGCCAGTCAGCCATTGGAGAAGGCACCTGCACTCCTGTGAGCACCGCAGCCTTCTCCCTGCTTACCAAGCACAGTGTCGTACATTGTATAGAGACTGTGCTTGGTATCCCGCATTTACTTCTATGGGTCTGAGCAGGATACCAAGCACAGCCGCTATACAATGTACGACACTGTGCTTGGTGAGCTGCCAGAAGGTTGCGGTGCTCACAGGAGCGCTGGTGCTTTCTCGAACAGCCGATCTGCGGGGGTCCCAGCTGTCGGACCCCACCTATGGGCCTATCCTATCTCGGAAACCCCTACCTACTTACTGACTTGTTATATAAGAGATGCTAGCTACTGAGTTATGAGTGCAGGGGTGACACCAGTGCCCGTTCACCAGTGACCTAAACAACTAGTACTAGTGCTCTGTACGTGGAAAAGTGATGCAATTAGCTCCTTCGCTGCTCTCCCCCACATGTCCAGTAAAGCAGATAACTAATGATGTCACTGGTTTCCACGGCAACTCGTTCATGTGGAAGCTTATTGCACTGAATATTTCAGTTTTCTATTAAATCACCAGAACCTGGCCATCACTTATGACAGCCAGCTGCCAACAGCGCATGATGAGCAAGGGCAATCAATGCACGGTCTCTGGAAGAAGATTACATCCCGGGGGGTAGGAATCAATGACTTTCAGCAGGGAAGTGGGATAATATAACAAAAAATGGCCATCTGGTTAGTATCTTATGGGTGATTTGTATTTAAAACCAAAAAGTAATTCAACTTTCTTATGTACTTTCTAATATATCACAGGCTGGACTGCTGGGCAATGTGGTACATTTTAGCTACACTGATACATTGTAACAAAGTCTCAGTATAGGAGAGACATTTGTACCATATTTTATTCACAGATAATTGCACAGATCAGCTGATGGCGGCCGGTCTGTCTTCATAAACTCCTGGCTGTCGGCCGTAGTGACCTCCTTTTCCCCCATCATTTTAATATCTGAGTTTTATCTACCCTTTCTCTCTCCCCTCTGTTTGATGGTGATTCTTAGTATTGTAATTTTTAGGGCATTGTTCATTTAAGTCTATTACTCAGGATACCGGTGTTATTGATGGTATTGTGTTGAGACTATGGATTTATATTAATTATACTCGTGTCACTTGTTACCATGGAGACACAATTTAAGGAGCTAGTCTCGGATGTTGCGGTGCTATGCACTCCAGGATGTCCTTTGATACATCAGCTGACGTATTACACGTTACATCCGCCGTAGCACGTATAGTGGAGGCCATCTTTATTTCGCAGATGGGAGACCAACATGGCTACTGTCCTGCCTTCTGTGGCATGCTAAGCCAGTTACTGGTTTTACTGCACGTTTCAGTTTAATAGTGTATTGGTGGCCACTTGTGGTCATCTCTATTTTGACGCTGTATCCACGTCCAGACAATTCCTAACCATGTAGGAAGTGTAGCGCTGTGTCCGCTAATATGACATGGCAGCCCCTGTTGGTCCATTACCACCACAAGATAAGCTGTTTTTTATGTTATCATTACATTAGCTTTTTATCATTTTGGTGGTTAGGTAATGTGAGAAGATCAGCTATGGAGCATCTTGTATTTGTGGTGAACGCGGTTGTGCTCTCCATTTATTGACGCTAGTGGTATTAAGCAGCTATTGTGTATTGCTGTATCTCTAACATCTATTACCGTGTGATCCAGCAGAGTGGCTGATTTTACCAAATGTTATTGTGTGGATTTCCCCCTTTTCATTGCTACCTTATCCCCTGAAGAAACCCACTTAATGATTGGGATTTAGTAGGATTGTAATTGATATCAGGCCACTGAATGGTGGTACATATTAGGAATTAAGGGAAAGGATATCACAACAGTACAGTCCTGGCAGACTTCACAAAAGGGGGACACCCTCTACTTCTTAGTGAAATGCATCTAGCTGTGCAGCTGAAACAGGCAATAATAAAGACATTTTCATTCACAGTTATGATTGCCATTATGCAGATATTTTTTTAAAATCTGATACGCTGATCAGGTAGCCTCTCTCTAAAGAAAAAAAAATGGTATGTCTCGTTTTAGTCCTGTAAAATACATCCATAGGAGAGCTGGATAGACCATGGCTATAACAGGTGAGGTTTTTTTCCGTATACAGTGTATGTGGAAACCTAAATAAAATGCCTTGTAGAACGCCAAGTGGTCGCTGGAGGATGTATGTTTGTATCAGGCAGGAGCAATATGTAACACGGGTGAAATGCCTCCCATGCTGTACTTTGCCTTGACATTGCTAGTTTTGTCAGTGTGAGGACTGTAATGTTCTCGCCTCAATCAGAAAGATGGATGTATACAGCATATCTGATATTTATAGCAGAAAAAGGAGAGAATCTCCACCGCAGTCATAGCTCATATTTATGAGAACTTTTATATGTTTTAAACAAGTTATAAAAACTGCTTTTGCTAGGAAAATGTACAGCACGCCATGAATTCTGAAATGCCGTTAAAATGAAAAATGAAATGTTTTTATGTGTATTATGCCACTTTTCCTTCTTTGTCCATGTGTAAACTGTCATAGAAATGATGGCATGCCTCTCGCCTATTTGCCCATAAAGACTGCTTATGAAGCCCAAAGACAATCCGAAAGGAGAAAATGACATATTATTTTATGCTGGAAATAATCAAGACATTTCTATTGTGTTCTGTACGGGCAGATCCAGAGAATAACACTATATGTCATAGTATAAATGAGGCAGCTGCTGGTTATAGTACCACTCTACTCAGTCCTAATAATCACAAGGAAAGGCAGAGATATAACGATATATATTCTGCATACCATAGAGCAGCTTATGCTGTCTGTCCTCCTTATCTCTTTCTAACAATATAGATGGTCTGCACAGTCATGGAGGCAAAAATAGATGGTTAAGGCAACTGTAGGTGTAAGGAGCCCACAACTCCTCCGATCTAATGGCCTAGTGGGGTTAAGTGTAGTCACACCTGTTTGTATTTAGGGTATGTTCACATGGTGGATTTTGCCTCTGCAAAATCCGCCACGTATTCTTCGACAGAGACCACCGCAGTGTCTGCCACAGTTTTTCCACTTTGAATGCCGTGGACCTGCTCACGGTTTAGCTAAAGCATGAGCGGATTTTCATCTCGACTTCCAGGAGATTTTGCCTGGACACCACACCAATAAGGGAAAGTCTGTTCTTGGTACGGTCCCGGGTTTAAAACATTGGCCACGTGAACGGCAGTGCAGCTTCCCCTTGAAAACAAAGGGAAGCAGACACCACCTGACCAGCCCCCAGAATTTTGGCACAGACTCCACATCAAAATTTCAGCAGCAAAAGACACCATGTGAACAGGCCCAAAGGGGTTTTTTACTGATGACCTATCATCAATATTCAAGTATCTAAGTCCCATCATCAGTATCTAAGTGTTGGAATACCCCTTTAATGGTGTGTCCATATTGGTGAAAGTGCAGCAGATGTTCTGTCACAGAATTCGGAGGGAGAAATTCTGCAGCATCAAGATCTCATCCACATGCGACATTTAAAAATCAGCGCAGAATCAGCAACAAAACTGAGCGTCGGTGAGAATTTTAAATCTGCAGCCTGCAGCATGTCAATTGATGCTTTGGATTTTCACCACAGATTTGACACCCTTTGTAATGCAAAGGTTGAATTACATATCAAAGCTGCAACAAGTCCACGTTTAAACGGAGTCTGTCAGGTCCAAAACACCCTCAAACTAGAGTAAGTGGTGTAAAGTGTTAGTGGCGCTGAGTCCAGTGATGTATACTTTCCATGAGGTCCTTTGATACCCTCTCGTGCTTCTGTATTATGGCCTTAAAAGGGTTTTCCGAGATGTTAATACTGATGACCTATCCAGGTCATCAGTATTTGATTGGTGGGGGTCCCACATTTAGGTCCCCTGGCGATCAGCAATATGAGAAGGCAGTGGCACTCGAAGTAGCCCAGCGGCCCTCTCACTGCTTTCCTAGGCCGAATGGCGACTCGTTCATCAGTCACATGGCCTAGGCGCAGCTCAGTCCCATAGAGGTGAATGGGGCTGAGCTGCTATACAATGTACAGCGCTGTGCTTGTCGAGCTGAGAGAAGGCTGTGGCACTTACAGGACAACTGGTGGCGTCTCAAACAGCTGATAGGGGGTGTCCCGGGTTTCAGACCTCCACTGTTCAGATACTGATACTGATTCCCTTAGGATAGACTGTCAGTATCTGGTTACTAGGAGTCCAGCCTTCGGGACCAATAAACACATTTAGGAGGACGCAGCACTTTTGTGAGTATCAGGTCCCCTTCTTGTTTAGACGGGCACAGCAGCTCGTCTGTATTGCTGCTTGTGCCTGTACAATGCCATTCTATAAGAAAAAATGTAATCTGCACAATAGACACCACATAGTGGTCAATACGACTGCAGTGTGTGAACACAGCTTTGAAGTCTGACAGCATGTAGTGCCCCGTCAATGGTAACCCTTTGCAATAAGCCATTGGTATGGAGGAGGGGTATCCAATGCAGGCAACCCCTCAATCATCGAGCTGGACAGTACTACATGCCATAATAGCACAAGTATTATAATAGTTGGTGGATTTTTTTTAGCCACTGTTACTAAAGAAATCATGGAGCATATAAGGTGTTTGCTTGGCTAAGGAAAGCAGCTTCTGCATTAGACAAAGCGCCGCAGGCCAAACACATTAGTTAGGCGATAGTTAAAATGAGGAGGTTTCTAGATTGGTACTTTTCTGTATGACATATTTTGCTTGCAGCAAGCCCAGACATTTTTTTGCATCTCCTACATTGCTGTATCCAAACACAGCATTCATGGGGATACAGGAGCGTTACCGACCCCCTAAGGCTGTGTTGGTGTGTCTGCTAGTCAGGAAACTCTTCTTTCAGATGCATAGTACATTGTGCCATGCTCAGCCAGGCATAGAGAAAGCCTTCATGCTTCCAGATCACAGCACATCCGTTGTATCAGCTTCATTCCAAAAATATATTGTGGAATATTTACTGGGGTCATAATCGTTTTCAATCCTCCACATTAAACAAGATAACTTTTTACAAACTTCTCGACATAACGTAGTGAGGAACAGGAAAATATTATTTTAACCTCTGTAATCTGTTGTCTAACCAGCACCTGTTTCTAATCTCATCCACGATCATTACAATAAAAGGGAAGGATCTTTTTCTCCAATATAATGTGCATTCTGCATCTCAATAGAATGGTGGTCAGCGCTCTTTTTGTTATGGTAATGGTTGGTTCCCATATTGCCTATACATTTTTATTTTTTTCTACTCACTTTGAGCTCTTATGCTTAGAGTCACTGTACTTTCACACAATTTCATTTAATCGAGAATAGTGTAAGTAGCAAATTTCCTAAATTACTTAATTTAAAAAGTAAAAAAATGCATAATGGCTGTGCTTCTTTGTACAATCATAACTGTGAGTGGTCTTATTGGGTTTCCCTAATGTCTCTTTAAGCCATATCAGTCCCTGTTTCAGTTGCACAGCCAGATGCATTTCTCTCACAAGCAAAGGATGGCTCCCTTCTTTGGAATTTGCCAGACAAGACCATGGAAGCGTGGCACTTTTCTGGAAAACACCATGTGTCTGAGAAACTGTGGAACTTATTTATCGAGACTGGTGTTTCATACGTCAGGCTTGATCTACTTTGCAACCTACTTAGATCCCTAACCTACTTAGATCCCTTTGCGATAGAGTGAAAGGTCCCTAATGTATTGAGAAGTGTAAGCCTCTTAATAAGTTAGGCCACTCCAGCTGATGTGAAACTACTACTCCCATGTTCCAAGGCACAATCTCGCAACAGCTGGACTGCCGGAGGTTGCTGACCCCTGATTTATGCAAGCTATGATAATTATGCCAGTTTCCAGCGTAAATTTGCTTGGCAGTGGATGGCCCCCATGCCCACTGTAAGAAACCAGCGTAAAGTCTTCCTCACCTCTTCTTATACCCTATTTGAGGCATATGAATGTCATAGAGGGCGTTCCACCCTTATGTGCCGGAGCAGAGAGCTACTAATAAGCACCAACACTAATTGACGGACCTTTTCTAAGCCGCTGACGCTACTATTGTGTTGTTAAATAGTTGCACATTATGGTGCATGCGCTTTTCACAAGTGGTAAGTAAAGGGGTGGGGCTTAGTGGGAGGGCGGGGCATTGTGAGGCCTGCTGGATTCATCATAATGTAGGCTGGCATAGACTTCAATTCCTGGTGCACGACAGGGCAGAGATGTATCTGCATCTAAATAAAGCATGTGGGTACGCCAGTCTTGATAAATCTCCCCTATTGTGTCTTGCCATGGCAAGATCAGTGGTTTGCCACGTCTGAGTGTTCTCTTATAGCGGGGATGCATGAAGTGATTTCTTTTATTCTGGAAGAAATACTATTTAATATGCCAAAATAGCACGCGATGTGCACAATGTATTCAGTAAATTAAAAATCTATATATTTTTGCAGTAAATGTTTATCTTGCAGTAAGTGTATTACATACATAAAATGATGGCAAGCGGTTTGCTTTCCCTCCGCTAATTACTGTAAATCTAATTAACACACTCCAGTGTCTTCCAGTGACCAGATTATCATTAGAGTAGTCACACGCTTCCTTGGCTTTAGTAAAATATAGCCTCTGAAGAAAACAAGTTATTTTCATTAAAAAAAAAATCCTAAATTGCATTTCCTACAAGATGCTTTCCCGATAAGACAAGATCAGGTCTTCTCAAAATCATCCTGACCTCAAAATGTGGTTTGTTAAATAATGCATAGTACAGATGTGCCATATGTTCAGTGTAGTGTTCTGCTCTGACGATCAGCCTGAAAGAAACTTTGGGAATAAAGTATGTCGTAATTGTAACAGGCTAGTAGGAAGGTATTGTAGGGGAGATTTCTCATCTAACTACACCAGTTTTCTCTCGAACAACGAAGCAAAACCCATGTTTGCCACTTCTTTAAGTGCCATTGCAACAAAATTTAGTTACAGTTGTTATTTGAACTCCATTCTCGCCACTTTCCAAAACAGAAGTATGGTGATGGCAAGGCCAGCAGTCCAGGCACATTTATTGTCTTTTATGGCAATTTTCTGGTATATATGAGGACTGAAATGTACGGTAGCTATGAGGTCCCATAGATTTCCATTTAGGCGCATGGACTGTTGGAAGTTGCACCTAATTTATGTCTAGGCTTGTACCTCGCGATAATTTAAGCACATCATCCAGCAGCACAGGGGATATCATGATCAGAGGATATATCTCCCTTGTGAGTCTATATATTATATTAGCAACTGCAATGCAAATCCATAGCCAGCGGCAGACTGGTAGATTAAAGCGGCCCTGGAAAAAAAAAACCTAAAAGTGGCCCCATGTTGTAGGCAGGTCTAAATTGACATAAGGCGGGACAACAGAGGTAGGCAGGGCCAGCAATACCATAGCAGAAAATACCGTTCCAGCAGAATCATACACCTAACTGCAGCACAATATACTGCCCCAAAAGTGGTCCCTATGTGGTGGCCCTCAATAGCTGCCATTTAATGTCCTTCTCCTCCTGTTGTCTCTGATTAAGATATGGAACAGGGGCTTAAGAGGTGACATGTGGGCCAGAGCAGCTTCAGGAAGGCATGTGAGGTCACTGGCTCTTTACTGCTGAGAGTTCTTATGTACCCCACCAGCGGCAATGAAGAGGGCTTGGGCGGCCCCCAGGGCATTGGCCCACCAGGAAATTTCTCCATAAGGTCTATGGCTAATCTGCCCTTGTCCATAGCTGATGGTGTATGGAGTGGCTCTGTGGCATAAGTGTTTGTTGAGATGTGTATATTGTGGCTCTGAAGACCCGGCACTGTTAATGGAGTTTCTAGTCACCACACTCAAATTTATCAATGCACATACATACTGTGTGAAATATATTGCGATTACTTGCCTCTACCACGTGTATGCTGAAAGTAATTCACAGGACAACACCTTTTCTTGTCCGTATGTCAAGTGTTTTATGTAGACCTTGTTCCTTTTGTAACATTTAGGGATTCTTCAATTAAGTATATTCTTGTTCTGTTTTAGGTCTACTGCTATTCTTTAGAGGATTCGTCAATTACCTCAAAGTGCGAAACATGTCTGAAAGTATGGCGGCTTCTCACAGAACAAGATTTTTTTTCTTATACTAGAGGTAGGTTCTTAATCCCAAGCTAAAGAAATATTCTGTGCTTTAAGTGTGCAAAGATCGTCCTCCTAAAGGGGTTATCTTACGAAAAGTATTACTTTGCAATGAATAGGCAGGGATGCTCAACCTGTGGCTCTCCAGCTGTTGTAAAACTACAACTCCCATCATGCCCTACTGTAGGCTGATAGCTGTAGGCTGTCCAGGCATGCTGGGAGTTGTAGTTTTGCAACAGCTGGAGGGCCGCAGGTTGGGCATCCCAAATGAATCATTATTGCAATAAAGATTATTATATATTTTTTTTTATGTACATCTCATGTTTCGCTCTGGTAGCACCCCCTGCTGTATATCCTTCTGGTCCACCTTCTCCTGCATTCAGAGGTGGACTTAACGTGCTCAGTAGCTTCTCTGCTCCCTTCCATTCAGCGCTGGCATAGTGATCTTATAAAGCAGGTAAAGCAGTCCAGAAACCTTTCATTCATCCATCCCTACTTCATAGAAATATGTAACTATATCTCTTTCTAGACAGAGGAGAAGGAAGTTATGGGAGGGGGTGTTGCTAAAAATGTGCCATTTCCTAGTGGAATCACTTAGTCTGTGTAAAGGACTATTTTCTATGCAGGGGAGGAAGGGGTTACCAGGGCTGACCGTAATGTACCCCTGGGATATGCAAGTGCTTGATAGTCATATGGGGCGAGCTGCTGCCCACCTGCAGAAAGTGAAGAGACCAGAGCTACAGAGGGGTAAATAAAGAAGCTAAAAAGGATGAAAATTACACTACAGAGCAGCGTTTGTTTGCATTAAGATAATGTGGTCTGTCAAATTAAAAATATTAATTGGTTCTGGGACGACCATTGTATGTTGAAACCAGTGTAACATGAGTCCATAACCATGGAAAATGAGTAATTACAAAGCCCCAAATGTTCTCCTTAGATAAGAAAAAATGAATATTTAAGAAAAATATGAAGATAACAAAGACTGATAAAGCAAGTCCTTACATATAACACTCAGGAATAGATGCTGGAAGCTGTAAATCACTTTCTATGATGAGGACAGGAGCTTCTTCAGTGTACCAGAAAAATAACATTGCGTTGTCCTCACCTGACATCCAAAGGAACAGCTCATGTACCACACTGTACTATAGAGAGAAATACAGAGAAATAGCCATGTTTGATTCACACGCTGGTTGATTCACAGTCTGACCCATTGTATCGCAGGTCTAGTTTCAATAACTTACAATAGCCCAGGAAAAAACATTGTCTTTGTATCTCAAGGGACCAATGTATTTTAATAATAGTTTGGATAATTTCTAATCCCCCAAAGTGGGGGAGAAATGTCAGTGTGTCTTATGGGGTGAATATTAATCAGTGCCTCCATTAGTAAATCGCTCAGGAGGACTGGAAAGCGGTGAATGCAGCGCTCCCCGGGGTCTGTACTCACCACTTTCTGGTCTTCTCCTGCAGGCTCCTCAATCTGTGCTGTGACCTGTGCACAGCATGAGGACCTTGGTACTCTGTGATGTCACGCTGTGCAATGTCAGATCACAGCACGGCAGGAAGAACAGGAGCTGGGTCTCAGGAGCGGCAGCAGTGTCCGGAGCAGGTGAGGTACGTTGGTTTAATTTTTTTGTCTGTTCTGAGGTTTAATTAATATGGTGGTCTTATTAACATCTTATCTGAGGTCTGATTAATATGAGGGTCATTAACATAGACATCTGATCCGAGGTCTGATTAATATGAGGGCTTATTAACATGGAGGTCTGAATAGGGAGAGGCCCTGTTAACAGGTCTAATCTGAGATCTGACTAGGGGTCTTATTAACATTGGGAGTCTTTGCTGAGGTCTGATTAGCATTGGGGGTCTAAGCTGAGCTCTTATGAAAAATATGGTGCGTCCTATGGGCAAGTGTGTCTTATAGGGTGAAAAATACAGTATACATTTTTTTCTCTGGATCCTGTATTGCCAGATACTGCTGCCTGCTTGCTGGACTCAATTGACTATAATTGGGTCCACCAGAGGTTGAGCAACTATCTGGCAAATATGTCTGAAATCAGACGTGCAGATAACCGTATGATTCCCGGCATTCTCTGCCAGATCAGCTCTGTGGGGACAGCGAGAAGCAAGTCTGAAGCTAGACTCACCTGTTGAGGACTCTTATCTGCAGTACTACATGAGTAGTACTGCTGATAAGGAATTCGGATCGGTACTTTTTATTTTCATACTGCTCCCCCCACCATTTCCCCACCGCATGCTGGCAAAGCTCCATTGAAATACATAGTCCGGGACTTCTGAGCTTGTGCTCAGGATGTCCTTTCCATTATGTGTGATCGGCTTAGCAGTCGGGACACTGTAATTGCCAGTCCTCAGCGGGGGAACAGGGGACAGTATGAAAATAAGAAGTGCTGATCCTTAATCGAGGTGACAGGCTCCCTTTAATGACTGGTTCCATTCATGTAAAATTATAGAACGCCAGCTCCTGGTAGATGTATGTGAGATATAGGCATTTTTCTCTTTCCAGTTCTTCATCCATTGATTTTCTTTTAAGTGATCCTTGAAGTTTAAATTAATGGACATGTGTTAAGTGACATAGAATGGTTAATGTACTAACCCACCGGAATTGCTTTTTGATCTATACGTCAGGAACGTGTCACCTTATAGCTTGGGACTTTCTTGCCCTGCAGTGACAAGCTGCTTTGTATGCTAATGGTTCCACGTTTCCACCGTAGTAGACTGCATGTTATACCTTAGAAAGCTGTCCCTGATTAATATGTGCAGGAAAACATAGACAGCTAAATGCATTGTGCAATTATATTTAATTTATAGCCCTGAATATTTGTAGTCACTAATGATGTATATTAAACTCCCAGAAACATAAGCACATACTGATCCTGTCCAAAGGACATCTTGTAACCTTCACAAAAATGTTCTGCATAAATTTCATCCCCAGACACAGGTTATTACCTAGAACGGGTTTTCTGTGCTGCGTTCTCAGCTTTTTTCACTATTGAGTGTTCTGAGAGTTATGTACGAGAACCAATGTAACTAGGCATGCCACATGAAACCTCTTCAACCTTTCCAAATTAGCCCTTGGGGCTTATACGATCATATGCCTAGTTATTGCACCCATTAGTTGATTGTAATAAAAGCTTGTATATATGCCCCAATATGAAAGGCTTCATTTTCAGCATGATCTGTAATGGGGAAGCGCTGTGCTCTCTAGACATTAGACCGGATAATAATGAGAAAAACCATCATCAATCTGGCATAACACGAAATATCACTGTCAGGTAATGGGAATAGCAATTACACCTGTGTTTTCCGTAGTAGACAGCTGGTTGGGACTAACTTCCACCGCAAAAACTACCCCAAATGGACTGGTTTTCACAGCTGCATTGATGCCAGGGTCACAGCAGATATTCCCCTGCTTTCAACCCTTGCATTGCAAAGCCCTGGGTAAAACCTGCAGCATAAATTGATATGCTGCAGATTGAAAACCCGCATCACAAGTCTGTTTGTGCTGTGGGTTTTTTTCTGCAGTGTGTGCATGAGATTTCTTAAAGATTCACTTTGCTGATACTGTGCAGCACTGCAAATTTGCAGACATACCTTTAAAGGGATTGTCCAAGAGTATATCAATTCTAACAGCTGCCAGAAGCCTGCCTACCTTACTGAAAGGATCATACTTACCTGCTTCCCACTGCTCTGGTCCTCCGCACTGGCTCCTGCATCTCCATCTTCCAGTATGGGGTTTGTTTTCTTCCTCCCTGGCATGACCATGGTCACTTAATCCACTTCAGCAAACTGCTAGCTTCAGCGGTAACGTGTCTCTTGTGGACACATCACCGCTGAAGCCAGAAGTTGGCAACTGTTAGAATTGATATATTCCTGGACAACCGCTTTAGAAACCTTGAATTAAAGAATCGGATGCAATCAGGACACCTTCAGAGATATTGTTTAGCTTCGATAGGTCGGACCTCTTTTGGTAGTACGAGGGGAATTAACACAGTGTTATGCATTTGGTTTAAATCTTATGGCTGATCAGTGTGTAAAATCAAATGTCAGGTTGTCACTACATCAAAAGTGCTACCCATACTGTAGATGACTATTCACATACTATAGAGCAGAGGTGGACACCAACAACATAGGTCCCCTCAGTAAGAAAAGTGTAAGGATTTCCAGATGCTAATTTGATGGTACATATGAGTTTTCCACCCCTCAGCTCACCTGACTGAAACAATCTTGTGATGTCACAATAACTTGCCTGGCTAAAACTAGTGATGTCACAGTAGCTTAATAGTGATACATCAGTCATGGAAGAGCATGTGAGCTGTTGGATAGCCACTAGTGATGTAACAGTGTTAAGTCCTTGCCTACACCCTACCTGGTGACCATAATGACAGGTGGAACAAATAACACGCTGAACAGATTTTTATAAAAAATTTAAAAATATACTTTTGTTCTATTCCTAAATATATTTTTAGAAAAAAAAATAAAGGGATTGTCTACCCGAAGGCAGAAAATGTGTTAAAATATTAAAAGAATATATACTCCCCTGTTTTCTTCCCCACTGCTGCTGCCCTCGTCCTCCATCCGGGCTATGTTTGTTTGGCTGTAGTGGTGATGTGCCTGTATACTCTATGTGACCATTGCAGCCAATCACTGTCATATGCAGTCATGTGACAAATACTGCTGAGGCCAGTGATTGGCGGCATGAATGTCCAGGATATATGGGGGCGTCATTAATACAGCCAAGAAGATAATATCAAGACTAAAGTGGCGGGGAATAGACAGCCTAGAAACCACAGTAGTTAATTCAGGTAACTCATCTCCACCAACCTCTGATTATACAAGTCTTCAGCTCAAGGCAGGATTTCCACTGAATTGACATTGATAGTGCAAGTAGGTGTGGCACACAGTATCATCATTTTGGGTCTGAGCCTTGGACACCATTGATCTGCAGCGCCATAACCACTTCTCCTGCTGAGATCTGCTGAGGCGCACTAGGCTATGCCATGTATCACTTGGTCTCCTATTCATTTTCTGTACATTGGCTATAAATGTATGGCACTTATTTATTGACAACCACTTTAATATAAACCATTTCATTATTTCTAGATTGTAAGCCCTTCCGGGCAGGGACCTCTCTCCTTCTGTACCAGTTTCTAACTTGTCTTGTTTATGCTTAGTGCAATTGTCTGTATTATGTTTGTGTACCCCTTATCATATGTACAGCGCCATGGAATCAATGGAGCTTTAATAAGAAATAATAATAAGAATTTCAAGGTGTGACTAATGGTTCTCAGTACATTTCACTAATAAGTCTACTTGAACTTTTCTCTCAGTTGATGTACAAAGTTGAGATAATCTAAAGCTGGGTTTCCACATACGATGACCAATGGCTTTATGAATTTGCAGGTTAATTGAGGTATTACCATTAAAATCATGTTGCCATTGCTCAATGCAATTGTGTGGAGTTTCAGCAGATGCATGGAAATCCAGCCTAATACACAGTCTGTAATTTTATCTTTCTACTCACATGCACTTCCCTTCTGTGAGTCTGCAAATGAGCCATGTGCTGCATGCCAGTGAGCTAGGTCTTTCCATAAACAGGCCGTGCGTTGCATGACGATGAATGAGTCCTCTCCATAAACAGGCTGTGCTTTGCATGGCATTGAACGAGTCCTCTCCATAAATAGTCCATGTGCTGCATGCCAGTAAACAAGTCCTCTTCATAAACAGGCCATGCTCCATGCAAGTGAACGAGCCCTCTCCATAAATGGACCATTTACTGCATGACTATGAACAAGTCCTCTCTATACACGGTCCATGTACTGCATGACAATGAACGAGTCCTCTCCATAAATGTGCTGTACGCTGCATGCTGATGAAAGAATCCTAGGCGTTCACTCCATCTTGTGGCTCACTTAGGAGTGTTCTCCTTGTATCAGTGTGAAGTGTAGCCCATTGTTCAGGCACATCGAAGGAATCCAAGTGAGTAGAAGCATAAATCTGATTTGAAATCTGCATTTCTTCAGCTATTTACTGATTACTGTGGTTTAGGAAGGGTTTTTGGAGGTGCCACAGTCTCTGCGGGCAATAGACCATTGGTTTCCTGGCAGGATATCTTGTTAGTTGTTTTTTTTTTTTTTTAATAGTGGCTTTGAAAATTTTTTGTTCAGCTTTCAAGACCTGCATAGTTGGAACAGTTTTGTTATTTTTTTGTGACGTTTTCACTTTCAGGAGAGAAGTATATCTTTGATTGACACATCCAGCATTTATGTACGGTATCTCTTTGAAGAGTTGGTAGTAAAGTCCTAACTTTTTTGGTACTAGAGATATGAAGTGCTATCCTTTATAGTATGGGGGTTATACAGCAGCTGAATATGATCTCATGGAGTACAATTGATTGTGCTGTTCTGAGGATCCAGCTAGTAAAATCTGACTTTGCCCTTAAAGGGAACCTGTCATCATCTTTATGCTACCCATACTAACAGCAGAATAAAGTAGAGACAGGTGAGTTGATTTCAGTGGTCTGTCATTTATAAGTTAAAAGTAAGTGGTTGCCGAGAACCAACATCACAAACATTGCAGATTAGGCCTGGAAAAGAGTCAAATCTTCATGAGAGGAGTCATGGTTATTCATAAATTCCTGCTCTCCCTGCCCACCTGATGATGACTGACCGTCTTCTACCTAGTTTTCTCTCTTTCTTTCTAGGAGAGAACTGACAATCATCAGCAGATGGGTGGGAAGAGCAGGAGATTAGGAATAACCATGACTCTTCTAAGGTAGATTTGACTCTTTTCAAGGCCTGTGCTGCAATGTTTGTGATGCTGGTTCTCGGCAACCACTTACTTCTAGCTGAAGAGAAACACACCGCTGAAATCAGCATTTCTGTCACTATTTTATGCTGCCCTCAGTACAGTCAGCATAAAGTTGATGACAGGTTCCCTTTAAATACATTACTGCATGAGGGATGCTAGACAACAGCATTTTCTTAACTTCACAGATGTAGCTTACGTTCTCTTATGTGTTACAGCGGGAGTAACAGAACATTTATATAAAATATTGATCTCCAGTTGGCTTTGGTTTCAAGCGTCTGCTTTTTGTTTCCTTTTAGGCACAAGCAAGCAGACATTCCATTCTTTATCCAATGTGAATCAAGAAGGTGTAGAACACGCCAGATTAAGAGACTAGAAGACTACTAAGCAAGAAAACGAGTCACCTGGTTTCCAGCAGCTCTGGATGTCTGATAGAATTCTCAAATATCTCTGTAAATATCTCCTTTAAGATTGCACATTTGCCAAATGGAAGATTTTTCCAAATCCTGTACATGACAAACCATTTTTCTTGATGCAAAAATCGGCGTGTAGCATGTATAACCTGACCTGTTCCATCACGACTGGATGTTCTTCTACTGCCCATGTTTTCTTTATCACAATAGTTTTCAAATATTTGAAGTCCAGTATTTACTGATTTTGCTGAATTAAGCAGCAAAATTTTCTTTTTTTTTGTGCATACAACTTCAGCATGAATAGGTTTTCCTAGAACAGGCACAATTATTTTGCAAAAAAAAAAAAGACTCCTTGTAAATATGCATCTCCTTGTGACCATTTGGCAAGTTCATTATATCTAAGCGCTATGTTAAGTTAATTTAAATCTGAATATATGTCTATTTTTACTAACATTAGCCTTTTTTTTTCTTGTATGAATGAATAGAACAAAGAATCTTGATACGCGCTGTTTAAAACGTGCCATACAATTACTTGTGGTTTCATCAGTTTTTGTCATTGTCCTGTGATCTGTCACTGTCTAATCTGAGCAATGGTTGAACAAACATGCAAAACTGTTGACCTTAAGAAGGTATCAGAAGACCTTCAGTTTCAAAATGGTGGGTGAGATCAACACAGAGTGTTCGCTTTGTGCAAGCGTCTTTTGAATACCTCACTGCTATATCATAGACACAATGAGAGAGGTTTACTAAGATAAATGCACCCAACTTTTGCCTTAAAGGGGTTCTCCAGGTATTCTTTAAAATGGCTGCAAGCAAACTGTCCTAGAATGTGAGCAGGACCGGTTACTTTCACTTGCAGAGCTGCCTGGGGACAGTGAGAGGCAGGACCTCACTATACGTTACACTCCTGCACTTGTATATACTATACATTGGAGAGCCTTCTTGTCAGGCTGCTCAGCCATGATGACATACTGTAGGCAGGATTGCATCATTATCATCTGTTGTAGAGCAGTGTAGTGAAGCCTCACCCCCCTAGGCAGCTGTGCAAGTGGCGGCAGCCAGTCCTGCTCACATTCTAAGACAGGTTTCTTGCAACCATTTTACATAATGCCTGAAGAACCCCTTTTAATTGTGCCAAAAAAGTGGCATACATATCAAATTTATTGTGTGTTTTTTGCTCGACATGGGCCATGGCGTAGTGTAATACTGATGTGGCTTAAAATGCACCAACATACGCCAAAATATCACCATACTAGTTGGTGTAAACTTAGACAAAAGTGTTCCACCAAATTTTTCTCATCCAGCATCAATCTGGAGCACCGTTCATCTGTCTAGTCTAAATTTTAGACAGGATTAGTAAATCTTTCCCATTTTATTTGCCAGTGTTACAGTCTTCATAGTCCTCTGAATGATCTTCTTACCAGCCATATACAGTAGGTAGTTGAAGCCTCTCTACAAGTGCCAATAAAAATAACTTTGTTCGATGCTCAAGGAAGAGGTTCACAGCTAGACTGGTAAGGCAGGGGTTAAAAAATAAGAGCCTCCACAATCAACTAATGCAATTTTTGCCATTTTGTAAGTGACTACTTATCAAACTATAAACCTAATGGGCAGACAGATCAAATGGTAAAGCGTCTATTTAGTAGCCCGGCGAGGGATAATAGCATCTGCACATAGCAATACTCTGGAATCTAATATGCAGTGTTTTATTGTGTCCCCGGTAAGGACAAACGTGTCTCCCTTATTTATTTCTCATTTAGCCTTGTTTTTATTTTCCTGGGCAGCCTCACGTCTGGATATGATAGCATTTTTTAGTAATGCTAATGAAGCTTTTGAACGTTTTATTGCTGGAAAACATAATGTCATCTCCTAATCCCCTCAACTCTGAGAGCTAATTTTGCACATGATTGGAAACGGCCGCTCCATATAATGCGGCTTATATGTTATCAGCATAGCGACCTTAAAGCGGTATTGTCTACTTGGACATTTGTGACATATCTACAAGACATGCCTTTAATATCTGACAGATACCTGCTATGTGGAGAACGCCCCATGTGGTGGATGCCGTATTCAGGTTGAGAATCGATGGAGAGGCTGCTTGACTGTTTCCCTCATTCCATAGGAGTGGATGGAGAGAGAGATGCCCAGATGGCATGGCTGTTCTCCACATATCTATCCAATGTGCAAGTTGATAATGACCCTTTAAGACATTGTAAAAGAACCTTAACTATTAACTAATCACATGCCAAGGACAACATTAAATAGTGTAACTGCAACTGGAATATGATTTGGAAATGGTGTGGGCTTGGTATATGTTATAGGAAATATGATGCTCATCCTTGATATATCTGAAAGTTGCTTACTTTATTGTAGATCTATGTGTATATATCTATCGTTCATAGACATTCTGTTACTTCTAGACATTGATCAGATTCTAACCTGTGGCTGGTGATACTTTGTAGGAAAATATGGGGAGAATATTCTCTGTTAGCGCTATAGAGCATGTTTAGTGACGTGAATGTGTGCATAGGATCTGGATTTCCTCTGTCTATCTGTATTCCATTGGAAATAACTCAAAGCCAAACCAACCTCATGTGTCACAAAATGTGGACAATGTCTTAAACAGAACCACTAACTCTCATAATGCCTTTTGCATTATGTGTGACAAAAATGGTTCTCTTTCACCAGTCAAGAACATACAAAAAAAGCATGATCATAAGAAAATGCTAAAGTGACCTGTCCTCTTCTAGCCTCCAAAATTATTGTATGGAGGAACTCCTCCTGCTTATTAAATAAGGGGTCTCTGATTCAGAAAATTACTTGCTGTTAAAATTGGGAAGTATCTCAGCCTTCATTTATTTACACATGAATTATATGCCCATGATGCTTTGTAAAGTGAGGCCTAGTTAAAACTTCTTGTTTTGTGGGACAACTTTTTAAACCACCGATGAATGCTTGTTTAAAGGGAACCTGTCCATTTATTTATGCCACACAAACTGCCCATTCCCTTACAATATGCTCATGGCGCTTCAAAAGCGACTTGTTCCCTTTTTCTGAAATCTGCAGCAATTCAACTTTAGTCTTTGTTAATACTGTATGCAAATTAGTTTCTTCAAGTCAAGAAGGCCAGCGATTTTCTCCTTGAAGTCAAGCTTTCCCTGCCCCACCCCTTCCTGCATTTTGATTGATGTTCCCTAGTTCAGGAAGCATTATCCCCTGGCCTCCTTAAATCCTGCTCTTGCTCAGTTCAGTCACATTTCCGGTGCATGCCAATTTACATTGGGTGTACAGCACCTAACTACGAGGCTTCACTGCATATACGCCATATGTTACAGAGAAGAGCTCTTCCACTGTGCGGTGCAGGTACAGTGAAGCCAGGAACTGTACACCCAAATGAAACCAACTGGAGGATCTGAAGTGGTCAGTGGTAAGGTTCCCTGAGCTAGGGAGCATCAGTCAAGATGCAACGGGCAGGGAAAGCTTGACTTGGAGGAAAGCTCCCTACTCCTTGACTTGAAGCATCTAATTTGCATATGGTGGGTACACAGATTAAAGTTGACTTTCTGCAGCTTTACAAGTCAGAAAAAAGTCATGAGTCATTTCTGCAGTACAAAATTAAGATTGGGTTTGCATTAACATGCTTCTGGATGAATGACGGATTATCAGCATAATGGGCTACATTCATCAAAACTGGCTTTGATGCCCATATCGACCATTCAGAGTTCAGCTCTTTCTTAAACTGCTTTGGAGGGGGGAAAAAAATCAAAGCTCTACTGTGATTGGTTGCTGTGGGCCACTTGGTATATATTATTCATTTGTGTCTTATGGATTAAGAGGTATCAAGTGTACAACTTGTTACACCCGTTTACCATATTGCATTGCAGTAGTGCCACTAGCTGCCATTTAGTGCAGGCAGAGCCTTGATCACTGAAGTGCTAGATTTTTCAGTTTTACATAGGGGAGGCAATCACTTGTTTTATCGGAGTTCTGTAGAGTATAGGATTTACACCACTATTTTTCCTCATTTCTGTGCTATAAAGTAGTGCACCACCATATAGTGGCAATTCTATGCATTTCTACATTCTACATACATGGCCTATAACCCGTTCTCTGAAATGCACTAAAACCCAGTGCTTACGCTTGGGTCATTATCTTCTGGGGAATCCTTGGTGCTTTATCATGTTCTCTGATATCCATGCTTTGTCTTTTTTTTTTTTTTTTTTTTTATACTGTATGTCAAAATCCACTGTGTTCAAAAGCTATACAGTGCCTGTCTTCCAGTCTCAATTCTCTAGCTAAAATAGCCATAGTTTTCTCCAAGAGTAACACTCTGGAGCCTAAAAGCTTACTAGACAAGACGAGACTAGACTCCTTTAACAAGCTTATATTGATATACCTGGGATCTACATATTAGGGCAAAATTGTTGCCCTTTTTTGCAAAATGAGATTTTAGTTGTACGGAAGAGCAAACCCAAAACACCTCCCAGATGTGAACCAAAAATGTCAATTAGTTAGAACAGGTATGCCCAACCTGCAGCCCTCCAGCTGCTGCAGAACTACAACTCCCAACATGCCTGGACAGCCTACATCTATTAGGATATGCTGGGAGTTGTCGTTTTGAAACAGCTGGAGGGCCGCAAGTTGAGCTTCCATGAGTGGTCCTATAAGATAAAATGAGATGGTCAAGCATGTGAACCATTGAGGCCCCTGGTCGCATCTGAAAAAGCTGGAAAAACACTTAGTAACACATTGTATATCCATTGAAGGAGCAAGCAGCACATTAACAAAATATGTGGGGAAAGGGGCCATCCAAGCCATAGTCCAGTCATATGTATACACAAATGTTATTTGTAGATGGACAATCTGTTCACACATTGCCAAACAACTTCATCCTTTTGTCACAAGGCAACATATTATCCTTAAACACAGCAATTAGGAGACCATCATCACTTCCTTTATTATTTCCAGACTAAAGGCCCCTTTACACAGGCCGATTATCGGAAACAAACATTTGTACGAATGCTTGTTCCCAAAAACCTTGTAAAGTTGTCACCAATGAACAAGCTCGTTCATTGGGTAAAAACATTGTTCATGGAGCACCCAGAATCGTCATTTCTGGGCAGCAGGTTGTCCTTTGTAAACAGAGATCTGCTACCCAGAATCAATGAATTTATATGGACATGAGTGATTGCAGTAGCGATTGCTTGTCCCATACAGCAGAGGTGATTGCTACATGTAATTGTCTGTTCAGTTGGCCTGTCTAAACGGGTCTTAAAGGAGTTCTGCAAGGGTTTTATATTGATGACCTATCTTCAGGATAGGTCATCAATTTCTGATCGGCCTGGGTCCAACACCTGGCACCAGACCGATCAGCTGTTTGTAGAGGAGTTGGCGCGCCACGCGAGTACTCCTTCCTCTTAATTACACTGCCGTCGTCTCAAAAGCTCAGTGCAATGACAAGTACTCGCTCCTTTTACTTGAATGGAGCAAGTACTTGTAATTACGCGATATCGCCACTGCTAGGGTGACGATATATAGTGTAATTTAGAGGAAGCAGCACTCGCATGGAGCATCGCCTCCTCTTCAAACAGCTGATCTGCAAGGGTGTCAGACCCCCGCCAATCAGATATTAAGGACCTATCCCGAGGACCTATCCTGAGCATAGGTCATAAATATCATGTTTATTTCAATTAAAAGAGGGGAGTAAACCACTGCTTCATACTCTAACGTGGGACCAGAGGGTTGGCATGTTAAAATCTAACTTACTTTCCCTTAACATTTGCCTTTGTGCAGAGCTTGGAGGATGCCATACATCTTGTGTGTATTCAAAGTTTTAATCAGAGTAGAGTATGAGATGCATGTTGTCACTAACAAAGCCACTCTTTTTCCAGCTTATACATACAGATGTCCGATTAATTTTTAATATTCTGATTTACCTGTATATAGAATGGACTGTGCAAGTAAGAACAAAAATTGGTATAAAAATGGTAAAATGAAGTGGTTATTACTAGATTTCCATTTTTTTTAAAATTATTAAACAGTTGTAATCTTGATGCCATTTTTCTCCATGATAGCTGACCACGTTGGGACTGTATGGGGTCCTGCTGCAGTTATCATTGTGATATTTTTGTCCAGTCTTACCTTTAGGGGCACATCCGGCAGATTTCTGCTGGTAGATACGGCTTAATTCTTAACGGGATTGTCTGGTACTTAAAAAAAAAAAAAAAAAGTGGGCTAAGAGCAGGAATCATTATAAAATAATAAAACCAATACTTACCAATTAAAGGGGTTGTCCACCTTTTAGAAAGAGATGTCCTATCTTCAGGATTGGTTATCACTAGTTGCTCCCATTGAAATCAACAGTTGATCGGCAGGGGTGTGGGGTGTCGTGTCCCTGCTGATCACCTAGTGAGAATATCACATCATTTAATAAAATCTGGACAGCCTCTTTAAATGTCCTACTGCCACAGTCTCCAATGGTCCCACAGTAATGACATTATGTGCTTTGTTCATTTGACAGCTACAGTTAATCCCTGCCCTTGGGTCACGTGCCCAAAACAGCATTAACACTCAGGCCAGTGTTTGGCTGCAGGGGTCAAATGAAAGATTATTGACCTCTTCACTGCAGGGCTATCCGAGACCAAATATGTTGTAGAGACATATCAAAAGTTTTGATTGATGGGGGTCTGACCGCTGAGACCCAACCGATTGCTAGAATGAAGAGAGAAGTGCATGTATTTCACCCTCTTTCCTCACTGCAGAGGACAAAATCAAGATGGACCCATAGATTTCTAGTGAGACAGTCTCCTGCAGCGAGAAGAGGGCATGATGTCTGAGCCTTTCTCTAATCTCAGGATCGGTGGGTTTCTCAGCACTCAGACCTCCACCAATGAAAACTTTTGATTTGTCTCTATGACATATGAAAAGTTTTACCAAAACTCAGTGACCCTTTGAAACAGAAAATCTTAACCTTAATGCACATTAGCCACAGTATTACTACTGCTAAGCTTCATTTCCTGACTAAACATGTAGATCCCTACTATATCAATGTATATACCCAGCAGTTCAAGATATGGTTAGTCATATGACTGTAACGTGGTATTATCAGATATTGTGAGTTCATAGTTGCCAGATATTAATGGGAATCAGGAATTGCATATTAATATGTCACATTCAGATTTTATTGCAGTTGGATATTCTTTATGTTAATATTATTTAAAAAATGGTTTTGATTCTTTTATTGCGCCGTACTTAGACTGGAAATGATTAAACCATTCTTGACTGATGCAAGATTTTCAAAAGTATGATTTTGCTATTGTAATTCTACCAAAAAAACAGACTCCTTTGGACTGCAGAAAAAAATTGCTTTTGATTTGCACACTTTTCTTAAAATTCATCTGCCTTTTTATTTTTCTATTTTCAATGTATGTGTATTGTAAGTAAGAATTCAATAAAACACCATTTTGTTGAAAGATGATTTCCGTGCATTCTTTAGTGTTCATTTGCTAGTTTTACCTATTTGTGCATGTAGCTTTTATATAGACCTGGTGTATCTAAAATGTGAGCTTTTTTTGTTTCCTTATCTTGAATATGCCTGCTATGAAAATAGTATGTCATCAGAAAATGACCCACTGTTCAATTCAATATTTCATGCTAAACAAGTATTTTTAGAAATTTAGATTTTTTTTCCCCCATGTGACCATATTAAAAATAAATCTTGAAATTTAGCATTTTCACAAATAACCTAACACACTTCTCCTACCTACATGTTTGTATGGTCACTGTATCTTCTGCAAGTATTAAAAAAAATCTACTATCAAAGAATGAAAACAGGTTAGAAAAATGAATATACACTGCTTCCTCTTCATTACACTGCCCATCGTCTTGGAAGTACAGTTTAAGTTCTAAATCTATGATCACCTTCAAACCGACTCAAATTCCTGACATATTGGGTGTCTCGCCGAAAAATCCAACCCAAAATGCAAGGGACATTACAATTACCTTCAAATGTAACTTTTAATACTGTACATACATTTAAAACTTCAAACCACCAAAGGATCTAACAAAAAAAAGCTCAAATACAGACATACTTCTTTGTACAAGATTCATAAAACAGAGCAAAAAACAAGCCAGTATACTTCACAGTATAAGGGCTCATGCACACAACTGCGTGCCAGTCGGACCTGCAAACAGCTAGTCCACAATATACTGGCCCTGGCCATTTTTACACCGCATCGCGTATGCGGACCCATTCACTTGAAGGTGTCAGCAATCTGGAAGGTCTGGTGCGGAACAGAAGCACTGTGGTGCGGATGGATCATGGAGGGGAATCCACACGGATGTTGCCCGTGCATTGGGGACCACAAATTGTGGTTCCCTAATGCACGGAACGGCTGAGCAGTGGTCATGTGCGTGAGCCCTAATAGTTTGGCAACTATTTACTAACATTTACCAGCTGAATGTTTGCCAATAGAACACTCTTTTGGAATATGTTTAAGTGAAAGTCTATGCTCATATTAGATACTGTATGTACAGTATGTTGAAGATTTTTTTCATGTATATGCTGAACATTCACCGCAAGTGTAGTGTGAACCTAGCAGAAGTCTATCAGATGTAGATATATATATATATACACTCACCGGCCACTTTATTAGGTACACCTGTCCAACTGCTCGTTAACACTTAATTTCCAATCAGCCAATCACATGGCGGCAACTCAGTGCATTTAGGCATGTAGACATGGTCAAGGCAATCTCCTGCAGTTCAAACCTAGCATCAGTATGGGGAAGAAAGGTGATTTGAGTGCCTTTGAACGTGGCATGGTTGTTGGTGCCAGAAGGGCTGGTCTGAGTATTTCAGAAACTGCTGATCTACTGGGATTTTCACGCACAACCATCTCTAGGGTTTACAGAGAATCGTCCGAAAAAGAAAAAACATCCAGTGAGCGGCAGTTCTGTGGGCGGAAATGCCTTGTTGATGCCAGAGGTCAGAGGAGAATGGGCAGAGCTGATAGAAAGGCAGCAGTGACTCAAATTGCCACCCGTTACAACCAAGGTAGGCAGAAGAGCATCTCTGAACGCACAGTACGTCGAACTTTGAGGCAGATGGGCTACAGCAGCAGAAGACCACACCGGGTGCCACTCCTTTCAGCTAAGAACAGGAAACTGAGGCTACAATTTGCACAAGCTCATCGAAATTGGACAGTAGAAGATTGGAAAAACGTTGCCTGGTCTGATGAGTCTTGATTTCTGCTGCGACATTCGGATGGTAGGGTCAGAATTTGGCGTCACAACATGAAAGCATGGATCCATCCTGCCTTGTATCAACGGTTCAAGCTGGTGGTGGTGGTGTCATGGTGTGGGGAATATTTTCTTGGCACTCTTTGGGCCCCTTGGTTCCAATTGAGCATCGTTGCAACGCCACAGCCTACCTGAGTATTGTTGCTGACCATGTCCATCCCTTTATGACCACAATGTACCCAACATCTGATGGCTACTTTCAGCAGGATAATGCGCCATGTCATAAAGCTGGAATCATCTCAGACTGGTTTCTTGAACATGACAATGAGTTCACTGTACTCAAATGGCCTCCACAGTCACCAGATCTCAATCCAATAGAGCATCTTTGGGATGTGGTGGAACGGGAGATTCGCATCATGGATGTGCAGCCGACAAATCTGCGGCAACTGTGTGATGCCATCATGTCAATATGGACCAAAATCTCTGAGGAATGCTTCCAGCACCTTGTTGAATCTATGCCACGAAGAATTGAGGCAGTTCTGAAGGCAAAAGGGGGTCCAACCCGTTATTAGCATGGTGTACCTAATAAAGTGGCCGGTGAGTGTGTATATATATATATATATATATATATATATATATATATATATATATACAGTACAGACCAAAAGTTTGGACACACCTTCTCATTCAAAGAGTTTTCTATATTTTCATGACTATGAAAATTGTAGATTCACACTGAAGGCATCAAAACTATGAATTAACACATGTGGAATTATATACTTAACAAAAAAGTGTGAAACAACTGAACATATGTCTTATATTCTAGGTTCTTCAAAGTAGCCACCTTTTGCTTTGATTACTGCTTTGCACACTCTTGGCATTCTCTTGATGAGCTTCAAGAGGTAGTCACCTGAATTGGTACTCCAACAGTCTTGAAGGAGTTCCCAGAGATGCTTAGCACTTGTTGGCCCTTTTGCCTTCACTCTGCGGTCCAGCTCACCCCAAACCATCTCGATTGGGTTCAGGTCTCGATTGGAGGCCAGGTCATCTGGCGTAGCACCCCATCACTCTCCTTCTTGGTCAAATAGCCCTTACACAGCCTGGAGGTGTGTTTGGGGTCATTGTCCTTTTGATAAATAAATGATGGTCCAACTAAACGCAAACCGGATGGAATAGCATGCCGCTGCAAGATGCTGTGGTAGCCATGCTGGTTCAGTATGCCTTCAATTTTAAATAAATCCCCAACAGTTTCACCAGCAAAGCACCCCCACACCATCACACCTCCTCCTCCATGCTTCACGGTGGGAACCAGGCCTGTAGAGTCCATCTGTTCACCTTTTCTGCGTTGCACAAAGACACGGTGGTTGGAACCAAAGATCTCAAATTTGGACTCATCAGACCAAAGCACAGATTTCCACTGGTCTAATGTCCATTCCTTGTGTTCTTTAGCCCAAACAAGTCTCTTCTGCTTGTTGCCTGTCCTTAGCAGTGGTTTCCTAGCAGCTATTTTACCATGAAGGCCTGCTGCACACAGTCTCCTCCTAACAGTTGTTGTAGAGATGTGTCTGCTGCTAGAACTCTGTGTGGCATTGACCTGGTCTCTAATCTGAGCTGCTGTTAACCTGCGATTTCTGAGGCTGGTGACTCGGATGAACTTATCCTCCGCAGCAGAGGTGACTCTTGGTCTTCCTTTCCTGTGGTGGTCCCAGTGAGCCAGTTTCTTTGTAGAGCTTGATGGTTTTTGCGACTGCACTTAGGGACACTTTCAAAGATTTCCCAATTTTTCGGACTGACTGACCTTCTTTTCTTAAAGTAATGATGGCCACTCGCTTTTCTTTACTTAGCTGCTTTTTTCTTGCATAATACAAATTCTAACGGTCTATTCAGTAGGACTATCAGCTGTGTATCCACCTGACTTCTGCCCAACACAACTCATGGTCCCAACCCCATTTATAAGGCAAGAAATCCCACTTATTAAACCTGACAGGGCACACCTGTGAAGTGAAAACCATTTCAGGTGACTACCTCTTGAAGCTCATCAAGAGAATGCTAAGAGTGTGCAAAGCAGTAATCAAAGCAAAAGGTGGCTGTCAGGGCTGGGATACACAGATAAGGGGTAGTGATCCCTAAGCTTAATCCCAACCCCTTTCCCTGCCTATTGCCCGCTCAGGCTAACCCCTGAGCCGACAACCAGAAGACTGAAAATACACTAACAAAAGTGCGGGGGATGGGAAGACAAACAAGACAGACAAACAAGAACCAAATGGGTAGTCAGGTAGCCGCGTCAAAACCAGGAGAGTACGTCAGGAACCAAATCAGCAAGCAGAGAGAAGTAGTCAAAAACACGCCAAGGGTCAAAGAACATAAAGAGTCTAAACTGCAGAGCAAGAATGTCAAACCAGGTAGTAGCAAGGAAACTCCAAACACTGGCAGCTAGGTAAAAGTTAGAGGGCCTTAAATACCTAGCAGACCCCACCCAACCAGCTAACTGGGAGGAGAAGCAAGGAACAAAACCTTAACTCATGAGATACCAATGAACAGAAAATAAACAGACACTATATTGCTCGCGTTTTCCGGCGACCAGTAACAGGCCGCGAGCGAGAGTGCGCACCAGCCACGTCCCTGGCACTTATGACCGTTGCACGCGTCCCCTGCCTGGGACGCGCATCCACAGCCAGAGACCGCCGGCTGGAGGAGGAGCCTGCCGAAATAGCGGACGAATCCTGACCCCGGGCAACCACCTCGCCACCAGAGTCAGGGGCAGGACCAGCAGAACGAGTGCAATGACTGCCGGTCCTGACAGTACCCCCCCCCCTCCAGGAGGGGCCTCCGGACCCTTAGAACTCAGAGATGGTTTAGAAGGATGACTCTGGTGAAACAATCTCACTAAGCGGGCTGCATGCACATCCCTAGCGGGGACCCAAGATCTATCTTCTGGACCGAATCCCTTCCAATGGATGAGGTACTGAAGGGAATTCCTCACCAACCTAGAGTCCAGAACCCTCTCCACCTCATACTCAAGATCTCCATCCACAACAGACGGAGAGGGAGGGTCAGGGAGGGGTACAACAGGGTCAACATAGCGCTTTAGCAGATTTTTATGAAAAGTATTGTGGACCCGCCATTCAGGGGACAACGCAACCTTGAAAGATACCGGATTAAACACATGAGTTATGACAAAAGGACTGATGAACCTAGGAGCAAATTTCAGAGACGGGACTTTCAATTTGAGGTTTTTAGTAGACAACAAGACTTTATCTCCCACAACAAAAGTTTCAGAGACAGTATGTTTATTCCTGGAATGGTGGACCATTTGGCTTTGTGATTTTTTCAAGTTCTGCTGAACTCGTGACCACACTGTGCACAGTTGGTTAGTTATGGATTCTGCCCGAGGGGTATCAGAAACAGAACACGATGAGAAAGAAAACCTAGGGTGAAAACCATAATTACAGTAAAAGGGTGATGTGAGTGTGGATGAACTAGTGTGATTGTTGATAGCAAATTCAGCTAGCGGGAGATATGAGGCCCACTGATGCTGACAGTCAGAGATAAAGAGACGAAGGTACTGGATCAGCTCCTGATTCATCCTCTCCGTCTGCCCATTGGTTTCAGGGTGAAAGGCAGAAGAAAAGGACAATTTAACTTCTAATTTCAAACAGAAAGCTCGCCAAAACTTAGCCACAAATTGTACCCCCCTGTCGGATAACACTTCATCAGGAATACCATGGAGACGAACCACATGCTGGATAAACAGATCAGCCAATTCTTCCGCTGATGGCAGTTTTCTCAACGGAATGAAATGACCCATTTTAGAGAACCGATCCACCACCACCCAGATGACAGTGCACCCCTGGGATGGTGGCAAATCAGTAACAAAGTCCATGGAAATGTTAGACCAGGGTTTGTCTGGCACTGGGAGCGGGAGAAGAGGTCCCTCAGGACGTCTCCTGGGGATCTTTCCCCGCGCACAGACTTGACAAGCCTGAACAAAAGCATAAACGTCAGTATGCATACGTGGCCACCAATAATTTCTTTTCAGTAACTCTAAGGTTCCCCGTATAACTGGGTGACCTGCTAGCACTGAACAATGTGTCTCCTCTAACACTCTCAAACGGCAAGACATGGGAACAAACAATTTGCCTTCCGGAAGGTCTTTAGGAGCAGAATTTTGTTCAGCAAGAATTTGAGAAGAGAGGTGAGAGGAGACAGCTGCCAGTACAATACCTGGAGGTAAAATATTACCAGACTCAGACTCCGAACCCTCAGGAATACCGAAACTCCGGGATAAAGCATCAGCTTTAACATTTTTCGTACCCGGTCCGTAGGTAACAACAAAATTAAAACGTGAGAAAAACAAGGCCCATCTGGCCTGACGAGCATTAAGACGTTTTGTGCTATCAAGATACACCAGGTTTTTATGGTCTGTGATCACTGTCACTGGGTGAAGAGCTCCCTCCAAAAAATGGCGCCACACTTCAAAAGCCCATTTGATGGCAAGGAGCTTGCGATTCCCAATATCATAATTTCTTTCTCATGATGATAATTTTTTGGAGAAAAATGCACATGGCCTGAGGTTTGTGAGAGCAGAAGACCCTTGAGATAATACTGCCCCCACACCGACCTCAGAAGCATTTACCTCTACAATGAAGGGTTGAGAGAGATCAGGCTGAATCAACACAGGGGCTGTAGAAAAGGCTTTCTTGAGCTCCTGAAATGCAGAGTATGCTGCAGGAGACCAGTTAATAGGATCAGCCCCCTTGCGGGTAAGATCCGTGAGTGGTTTGGCGATTACAGAAAAGTTTTTTATAAAGTTTCTGTAGTAATTGGCAAAACCTAGAAACCGTTGAAGGGATTTTAAGTCAGTGGGGCGGACCCACTCTGCTATCGCCTGAACCTTACACGGATCCATCTGTACATCGGAAGGAGTGACCACATAACCCAGAAATGAAACCTTTTGCACACAAAAAATACATTTTTCCAACTTAGCGAACAAAGAGTTTTTTCGCAACCGGGACAACACAAGGCGAAGATGTTCATGATGGGTGGGCAGATCTGGAGAAAAAATCAGGATGTCATCCAGATAGACCACCATAAAGACCCCAATAACATCATGAAAAATGGTATTCATAAAACCTTGGAAGACTGCCGGGGCATTACTCAGACCGAAAGGCATAACAAGATATTCAAAGTGCCCCAGTGGTGTGTTAAAAGCAGTCTTCCACTCATCTCCTTCCCGAATCCGAATCAGATTATACGCTCCCCTTAGATCTAATTTGGAGAACCAATTGGCCCCAGAAACCTGATTCAGAAGGTCCGGAATAAGCGGAAGAGGTCCAGAGTTCTTGACCGTGATTTTATTTAATTTGCGGTAATCAATACACGGCCTTAACCCACCATCTTTTTTCTCCACAAAAAAGAACCCAGCCCCCGTTGGGGACTCAGAAGGTCTAATATGCCCAATAGCCAAGCTTTCATCAATATACTGCTTAAGCGACTCTCTTTCAGGTACAGACAGATTATAAATACGACCCTTAGGCAGCTTGACTTTGGGCAAGAGATCTATCTTACAGTCAAAATCCCTATGAGGAGGAAGGACTTGAGACAGGGGTTTGGAGAATACATCTGCGAAATCAGAGATAAACTCCGGGATCCCAGCATCACATGCAGTCGTGGTACAGAGTGAGACCTAAGACATATGGGCCTTACACTGAGGACCCCAGCGAACAAGATCCAGTGTACCCCAGTCAATAACTGGATTATGTTCCTGGAGCCAGGGCATCCCCAGGATAACGTTCACCGACAAATTTTTCATAACCAGAAAAGAACAATATTCTATGTGTAGTGCACCCACCACCAATTTTATCTCGGGGGTGCGGAATTTGACCAAACCAGCACGCAATGGGGTCATATCCACACTTGATACTAGGATAGGAGGGGACAACGAGGGGGACAAAGTCCTCCCGACAACTGCCTAGGAGCGGAAGTTTTTCCTGCTGTGACTTCTTGGGACAGGCATCTAGCTGATGTTCGGGACTCCCACAGTAAAAACATAGTCGATTCTTCCGGCGATGTTCCCTCCTCTGCTCTGGGGTGATACTGCCGAGCTCCATTGGTTCAGGCCCAGGTAGAGATGAGACCGGACTGAGGGTCGGCCGAGGGGCGGGAGACCTCGAGGTGGTCGTCTGGACCTTAGGCGTCGATCTGCCCGGATGGCGAGGGTCATAGCTTCGTCAAAAGTCTTAGGTTCTGCATGAGCTAATAACAAGTCTTTTACCTGGTCTGAGAGGCCAGTCATGAATAGGTCTTTCAAGGCCTGATCGTTCCACCCCGAGTCCGTCACGTACTGTCTGAACGTAGCACAATATTCTTCCGCCACTTGTTTACCCTGACAGAGGGATAACAAGTGGGAAACCGCTAACGCAGGTCGGTCTGGTTCATCATAAATCTGATGTCCAGAGAAGAACGCAGAGGTGAATCAGGAGGTAAGGAAAGCGCCCAATTTTGCGGGTCACCCCGCAGGAGAGACATAACCAACCCCACCTTTTGCGCTTCTGTCCCAGAGGACCAAGGTCGTAAGGAAAAATAAAGTTTACACCCTTCCCGAAATGAAAAAAATTTATTACGATCGCCCGGAAAAAGGTCTGGAAGGGGAACCTTAGGTTCAGGTGCAGGTGACTGAACGGCCGGGGGTGGCACCGGGGCCATAGCATGCATGTCTTCCTGAACCTGAAGGCGGATAGCCAGATTTTGAACCAACTTGGTCAGGGCCTGGACCTGTGCGACCACAGCTGACATAGGCTCCATAGGTGGAGTGAACGTAGCTGGACGTATACAGGTTGCAGGCCTCTTTTGGGCAGTGTTTCTGTCAGGGCTGGGATACACAGATAAGGGGTAGTGATCCCTAAGCTTAATCCCAACCCCTTTCCCTACCTATTGCCCGCTCAGGCTAACCCCTGAGCCGACAACCAGAAGACTGAAAATACACTAACAAAAGTGCGGGGGATGGGAAGACAAACAAGACAGACAAACAAGAACCAAATGGGTAGTAAGGTAGCCGCTTCAAAACCAGGAGAGTACGTCAGGAACCAAATCAGCAAGCAGAGAGAAGTAGTCAAAAACACGCCAAGGGTCAAAGAACATAAAGAGTCTAAACTGCAGAGCAAGAATGTCAAACTAGGTAGTAGCAAGGAAACTCCAAACACTGGCAGCTAGGTAAAAGTTAGAGGGCCTTAAATACCTAGCAGACCCCACCCAACCAGCTGACTGGGAGGAGAAGCAAGGAACAAAAATTTAACTCATGAGATACCATTGAACAGAAAATAAACAGACACTATTGCTCGCGTTTTCCGGCGACCAGTAACAGGCTGCGAGCGAGAGGACGCGCATCCACAGCCAGAGACCGCCGGCTGGAGGAGGAGCCTGCCGAAATAGCGGACGAAGCCTGACCCCGGGCAACCACCTCGCCACCAGAGTCAGGGGCAGGACCAGCAGAACGAGTGCAATGACTGCCGGTCCTAACGGTGGCTACTTTGAAGAACCTAGAATATAAGACATATTTACAGTTGTTTCACACTTTTTTGTTAAGTATATAATTCCACATGTGTTAATTCATAGTTTTGATGCATTCAGTGTGAATTTACAATTTTCATAGTCATGAAAATACAGAAAACTCTTTGAATGAGAAGGTGTGTCCAAACTTTTGGTCTGTACTGCATATATGTATATATACATGAGTGTACTTTTAAGCCGGTTATACACATGTGATAACTGTCAGTCAACAGCTCTCTCTTCCAAACCCATCATACCCATGCATGCTCACCTCTGATGCATGCTCACCTCCCCCCGAAAACATGTTTAAAGGGGTTTTCCATCTGGGGGGCCTTTTGAGCATACTCCCTCCATGTCCTGCCCAGAGAAGGGAAGCATACCTCCCTGCACCCTGCTGCTGGCTTTCCTTCTTCACTCCCCCATCGCAACTCCCCAAATGTCAACATCCGGTTTCCATAACTGGCCTCAGTGGTGATGTATCTGCCTTGCATCGTGTAAGTGGTTCACATGACGCAAGGGGGATGTGTCACCACTGCAGCCAGTGACTGACTGAAGCGGCTGTCAAACCAGATATTGACATGCAGGGAATGCAGCACGGCGGTGAGGTGGAGAAGGAACCAGAACCCAGTGGCGTGGAACAGTTAAGTATGTGTCCTTCCGCAGGTCCGTCTACATGGGGTGGAGATGTCTGCCCATAATACAGCCAAAGATGTAAAAACTATTTAAATCCAACATGCATGACTGGCCCTTCTGTAACTAGACAGAGTAAGGAGGCCCCCTATACACATTGGATGGTTGGCCAGTTTTTGTGATATAGGCCTGTATGGCCGGCTTTAAAAAATTTCAAGTTGTTATGGTGTGTACAAGATGGGGAGCCTTGTCCTGTGTTCATTATTGGAAGACAGATACAGTGATAGGTTGGTAAACAGCAAGAATATACAGAATTTTATAATAGTTTATATTCTAATTAGCATGACTAACATAGAGCTAAATGACTTTCTATAAAATATTCCAAATGGAGGTTTTTGCTTTATTGAGGTTATTAATAAGCTTCGGTAATAAGACATTTACTTCTTGTGCCGTTGGATAAATAAAATAAAATTAAAAAAAAACAATTTCTTTTATCCTATTACCCAGTATTTTCGTTTTAAATATTTATAACCATTGTGGGAGCTGATTATCTTAAAAACATAAATGATCTCTCATAAAATATTAGTTTTAATCAATTTCCACCTCGAGAAAGCCTGAAAACCTTTGAGCTTACCAAAAGAACGACGATAAATAACTATAAAACCTAATTAGCAATGAAAGATATTTTGCAGTTTGGTGTAAAACTTTGTATTCCAGACTGTGACATCCTTGTAAATGAGTCCGGGCTTTGTTTGCATTCGTTTAGTTTATCTTCATTCTACAGGAAATCATTAATGAAATTAATCTACTGCTGTGAGCAGGCTGTGGCAGGACGTTTGAAGACGCTCCTGCTATGCAAGTAATTGGTGATCTTCCCAGAACTGCCTTTTACAGGGGTTTGTCTCACAATAAATCCTTGTTCAGAAGCTCAAACAAATGACATAAGGTTAACATGGCATAATTTAATGTTAGGAGCGAGCTTAAAGCACACATCGATTGCATTCTTAATCCGTAAAACCTGCAAAGCTTATTCATGTGGTCTAGAAACACAAGTTTATTAAAAAAATTCATGGAATTATTTTGGATTCTTTAGACAATGAAAAACAAGTTTCTCTAAAGATTAAAACTCTTGAGTAGTGTTGAGAGAACTTGTGTTTTCAAGTTCGGCGTACAAGGTTCGGGCTTGGGTTATCTAAGAATCCCATTATGGATCCTGTCACCATGGACCGCAAGCTACGGTCCGTGGTAACGGAATCCATAACAGAATTCCTAGATAACCCAAACCTTCTACGCCGTACTTGAAAACACAGGTTTGCTCATCCCTACTCTTGAGCCTTAAGTGACGTGGGGACACTAAACCTTCTCCCCTCCCCCCCCCCCGGCCAATGCCACCATTAGGGTGCTCTTACACCTTTGTTTGGCCGACTGCTATCTGTCCCGACTTCCCCATACACATATACGCCAGGAGAATGCAGACTGCCATGTCCTAACATCTTATTTTTTAACATGGAACACTTGGAATGCCTGCCTGCTCAATCATTGGCTAAGGAGGGTCACTGCTGCAGTCAGTTATTGGCTGGGTGGTCTTTTCAAACCATTTCCTTTGTTGAGCTGGGACCAGGAAATAGAGAGCAGTGGGGACTAGAGTGGCAGGAGATCAGTGAGGTGAGTAAAATACTTTTTTTTAATTTGTAACCTATTATTGCCCATTTTTAAAAAATGTATCCATGGCTGTATTTATAGCTGGTGCCGCCGTAACCAAGTCTGAATAGTAACTATTGTGGCCAGGATGAGGGAAATGGTCAACATGAGTGGGTGGGGTCAACTCAGGTAGGGCTAACGTATGTAAAAGGAGACAGCAATATCATAAAGTAAAGGGCAGCTAGTGAAGTGTGTTATATCTGTTGGTTTAAAGGAAATGTGTCACCAAAATTTTGGCTGCCAGTTAAAACCAGATAGCAACACATATCCTTTTTTTACTAATCTGTTTTAATTTTTTGCAGACTTCTAATTTTCTGAACATGATTATGGGGGCAGCCATCTTGCTGTTCTTAACATTTAGAGAGCATTGCTTTACGGTAGCCACGTGGTCCATAGACAAAATGGTCAGGAAGGGACCTCATTGACTTCTATGGGAGAATTTACTAGGCATGCTCCGTGACCTGTGCAGAGGTCAGGAGGGAGCTGATAAGCTGTAATATCACCTATTGTGCATGGTGGAGCCTGTGTTATCTGTACACAGGGGTGATATAATGAGACGGCAATGATAAGGAGATAACTACAGTAAAGTGCTCTGTACAGACCAAGAAGTGGTATCTGTTATTAGGCTAAGTGGCCAGTGGGAAAACTGCAGGATTTATGGTTTTGGTTTTAATATATGCAAATAAAAGAAAACCACAGAGACACCATCACGTGTCTCAACGACGGTCAAACTAGCCAGGCCATTCACCGGGAAGGAACAACAAGGGAAGGGCAGTCTCCAAAAGGAAACCACCTATGCCAAAGCATGGTATCCATCCACAGACAGCTGTTTCAGGGTATTTGCCCCTCATCAGTGTGGAGTAGGAATCTGGCTAGTGGGAGCAATGCCTAGTAAACGATTATTTAAGAAAAGATGATTGACCTCAGGGAGACCGTGCTTTGGCATAGGTGGTTTCCTTTTGGAGACTGTCCTTCCTGGTGAAAGGCCTGGCTAGTTTGACCGTCGTTGAGACACGTGATGGTGTCTCCGTGGTTTTCTTTTATTTGCATATTGCTTTTCCCAGGGAGCCTTGTTTTAGATTCACCAACATTGAGACTCGTGATGGTGTCTCTGTGGTGATGATGGTTGATCTCCCTGAGGTCAATCATCTTTTCTTAATTAACCTTTTACTAGGCCAGGGCTGGCCAACCTGCGGCTCTCCAGCTGTTGCAAAACTACAACGCCCAGCATGCCCAGTCTGCCTACAGCTATCATCCTACAGCAGGGCATTGTGGGAGTTGTAGTTTTACAACAGCTGGAGAGCCTTAGGTTGGCCAGCCCTGTACTAGGCATTGCTCCTACTAGCCAGATTCCTACTCCACACTGATGAGGGGCAAATACCCTGAAACAGCTGTCTGTGGATGGATACCATGCTTTGGCATAGGTGGTTTCCTTTTGGAGACTGCCCTTCCCTTGGTTGTTCCTTCCCGGTGAAAGGCCTGTTTTGTTTTAATATAGACATGGACAATTAAAAATAACCACCAAAAATTCTTAAAAAAACTTGTATAACATATAAATGTGCTTTAAACAATAGGTCATTTTCTGATAACACTTTCTTTTAAGGGTCAATAAGACCGTGGTAGGCGGGTGTGTATGAGGGTAAGGAGGTGGGAGTGAGATTTCGTTCACAGGTTCCATATCTTGAGAAATTTGTCTCTGGACATATTCCCCCAATGAGCTAGTTCTTCAAGATGATAGATTAGATTTGATTTGATTAACTTTGGTATTAGAAGCTTAGAAACTGACAGCAATAAAATGGGCAGATTATTCTGATGTGGCGTGAAAGATGGGGAAGGGAACAACAGTAAGACCATAGCTGAAGATAGTAAAATTGAGGAGGAGCAAATGTTATTTATATTGTTTTCAGTTGCTTGCCAAATTTCCCGCCCAGTGCCGTACATGTACGGCGCAGCGGGACGTGACTTACCGCCCAGCGCCGTACATGTAGGAGTGAGGTGCAGGAGTTGCGCCCGCCCATTCAGCAGCGGGGGTCCGGCAGTGCCCAGGTGCCAGACCCCTGGGGAATGCGCCAGCATCGGTGAAAACACCGATGCCGGCGCATTAACCCTTCATGTGCCGCAGTCAGCGCTGACCGCGGCACATGAGGTGTGCGCATATTCAGGATGGCGATCGGGGGGCCATGGGGTCCCCGCGCTGCTGTGACAGGGACCCGATGGCTTGGATGGCAGCCCGATGCCTTCCTGTGCGATCCACCCCCCTGGATCGCACAGGAAGCAGGCTGTAAGTGTATTACTGTGAGTAATACACTTACAGCCAATGCATTACAATACAACAGTATTGTAATGCATTGTGCAGGGGATCAGACTCCCAAAAGTTGAAAAAAAGGTGAAAAAAAAGTTAAAAAATAAAGTTAAAAAAATAATAATAAAAGTTTCAAGTAAAAAAAAGAAAAACGCCCAAATTTCCCCCCAATAAAGTAAAAAAAATTGTTAAAAAAAGAAAAAAAAAGAAAAAGTAGGCATATTAGGTATTGCCGCGTCCATATCGACCGGCTCTTTAAAAATACCACATAATCCATCCCGCCAGGTGAACACAGTAAAAAATAAAAACAGTGCCAAAACAGCCATTTTTTGGTCACCTTCCCCCACAAAAAGTGTAATACTACGCAATCAAAAAGGCGTATTTACCCCAAAATGGTACTAATAAAATCATCATCTCTTCCCGCAAAAAATGATACCCTACCTAAGACAATCGCCCAAAAAATAAAAAAAATATGGCTCTTAGAAAATGGCAACACAAAATAAAGATTTTATTCTGTTCAAAAATGCATCTAATGTGTAAAACTTTCCAAAAATAAAAAAGTTAGACATATTTGGTATCGCCACGTCCGTAACAACCTGCTCTATAAAAATATTACATGAGATGGCCCCCCAGTTGAATGCTGCAAAAAATAAAATAAAAAACTATTGCAAAACAACCATTTTTTTTCCCTTTTGCCTCACAAAAAGTGTAATAGCAAGCAATCAAAAAGGCGTAATTAACCCAAAATGGTACCAATCAAACCGTCATCTTGTCCTGCAAAAATGATACCCTACCTGAGACAATCGCCCGAAAAATAAAAAAAATATGGCTCTCTGAAAATGGCAACACAAAATAAAGATTTTATTCTGTTCAAAAATGCATCTAATGTGTAAAACTTTCTAAAAATAAAAATGTTAGACATAATGGGTATCGCCGTGTCCGTAACAACCTGCTCTATAAAAATATCACATGATTTGCCCTCTCTGGTGAATGCTGTAAAAAACCATGCCAAAACAGCTATTTTTTTTCACCTTGACTCACAAAAAGTGTAATACCAAGCGATCAAAAAGTCTTATGTACCCCAAAATGGTACCAATGAAAACATCAGCTCATCCCGCAAAAAATGAGCCCCCACATAAGACAATAACTCAAAAAAATAAAAATCAGTGGCTCCCGCAAACCATTCCATCAAAGTCTGTGTTGTAAAATCCATATGGCTCTCCTTCTGTTTTGAATCCTGCCATGTGCCCCCACATCAGTTTACCACCACATATGGGGTGTTGCCGTATTCAGGAGAAAATGGGTAACAAATTATGGGGTGCTTTTCTCCTGTTACCCCTTATGAAAATACAAAAAATTTGGGGCTAAAGCAACATTTTATTGGAAGAAATGAAATTTTTCATTTTCACAGCCAAGTGTTTCCAAATTCAGTAAAACACTTAGTGGGTCAAAGTGGCCAGTACCCTACTTGATATATTCGTTGAAGGGTGTCGTTTCCAAAATGGGGTCACTTTTTGAGGGTTTCCACTGTAGGGGTACGTCAGGGTCTTTCAATTACAAAATGGTGCCTAAAAACTATTCTAGCAAAATCTGCCTCCAAAATCCATATGGCGCTCCTTTCCTTCTGACCACTGCCACAAACCCATAGAGACGTTTACCACCACATATGGGGTATTTCTGTAAACTTCAGAATCAGAGCAATGTACATTGAGGTTTAGTTTGCTGTTAACCCTTACTGTGTTGCAAGAAAAAAATTATTAACATGAATAATCTACCAAAAAAGTGAAATTTTGAAATTTCACCTCCATTTTCCTTTAATTCTTGTGGAACACCTCAAGGGTTAACAAAGTTTGTAACAGCAGTTTTTTATAATTTGAGGGGTGTAGTTTCTAAAATGGGGTCATTTATGGGTGGGTTTCATTATGTAAGCCCCTCAAAATCACTTTATATCTGAATTGGTGCTTCAAAAAATAGTTTTGGAAAATTTGGTGAAAATTTGAAAAATGGCTTCTAAACTTTTAAGCCCTCTAACGTCCTAAAAAAGTAAAATGACATTTATAAAATGATGCCAACATAAAGTAGACATATGGGGAATGTAAAATAATTATTTTTGGAAGTATTACTATGTATTTTGAAAGTAGAGAAATTGAAAATTGGAAATTTGGAAATTTTTCCAAATTTGTGGTAAATTTGGTATTTTTTTTATAAATAAAAATGAAATATTTTGCCAAAAATTTACTACTGTCGTGAAGCACAGTATGTGACGAGAAAACAATCTCAGAATGGCCTGGATAAGTAAAAGTGTTCCAAAGTTATTACCACATGAAGTGACACATGTCAGATTTGCAAAAAATGGCTTGGGCAGAAAGGTGAAAACAGGCCCGGGGTTGAAGGGGTTAATCAGACTGCGATGCCACTAAATGTGCGAAAATGTGCCATTGTCTGCATTGCATCTCTAGGACATTTTGAGGATGTTTGGATCTATGTGGTAAAGAAGTTCTGGTGTTTTGTACAACCTGGTCGATAGTTTGAAGGCGTTCTGTATTTTGATACGATGGGATAAACCATGCAATTTGGCCAGAATGTAGCTCAGTTTAGGGTCCATTTTCTTTATATTTGCCATATGAAATATATGGAGGTCTGCGTGGAATATCCTAGTCGTACATTGTAGCTAGTATTTTCAGGGTTGTTGGTTCTCTTTGCACAAAAGATGGCAACCAAGTGTTGGAGCTAACCCGTAAAAGGGTTTTGGTGAAGGAGTGACATATAGAGTCAGTATCATGTTTCTGAGTGAAGCTTTTAAGAGAAATGCTCTTTCTGCAACAGGAGCTCAGAATCTGGGTGTTGTCCCATTGAGAGAAGAGGTCAGAAACCCTAAACTGTGCCAGTTGTCCCCAACAATCAGCAATCTCATCTATCTCTGGTCTTATTAGATAGGGAATTAGATCTACTGTAGCAGCAAGTTCTGCGATGGCTTGGAGAGTAGGGTCATCACCTGATTTATACCATTCCATACCAGCTAGGTAGGAAGGCTAGGTTCTTTTGATCTCATATAACCAATATAGCATTGGTCTTTTATGATCATACTGTTAACAATAAACCTTTTTTGAGACATTTTTAATTACAGTAAAATAATTTACATTAAAAAAACTAAAAAATCTTGGCAAAACCACACCGAAACAACATGTTTACATTAACAGTAAGGAGGTTGCAGCTCTGAAGCATGGAAATCTACCACCACAAATATGCCACGTTATACTGTAGGTTTGCGAAACCAATAATGTCCCTGCAGATTCATATATGGATTTCTAACTAGCAATAATTATTTCAATTAGCTTCTGAGCGACGTGCCAGCTATTATCTAGTCAAAATGCACAAAAACGATTGAGGACAAAAAGATGTTGATTGATGATCAAAACTGATCTTGCATACATACAAATCATCTATATCGGGAAGTGTCGCTCGTCCATCATTACATTTATAATGCACAAGCCTTTATGATTCATCATCCGTTCCACAATGGAAGCACAAAGACATCCAACCAAACTCACAGTGTTCTTCATTGTTCAACCCCATTACAATAATTTTCCACTTCAATGTACAGAATCTTCTTGATAAAAACAAGAATTTATCATACCTAATGAAAGGGACAAGTTTATCTGGGTCTGCCTCTGATTGTTAAAAGGACTCTACAAAATAAATGACTGTTAAAGGGATTCTCCATGTTACATTAAAAGTTTCCCAGCAGTAGTAAATGTACTAAAATAACAAAAGAATTTATTCTACCACTTTTCTCCCTTCCTCCTTCCCATGTGTAGCTCCAGTCCTCCCTGCCGGTGTTTGTTTTCCTGGCTGCAGCAGTAACCTCCTCAGAACAGCATGTCACTGCTGCAGCCAATCAATGGCCTTCAACATGCAGATGCCATATACTAGCGATTACTAGTGATTAGCTGCATGATGACCTGGCACGCACGGGACATCACTGAAAATGATGTCAGGACCGGAGCACAGAAATGGCTCTCATTGTTTTTTTAGCACATTTATTGCTGCTAGGAAATTTTTAATTTTATTTGGACAGTCCCTTTAATTTCCTGGGAGCATTTGATTTTTTTATGTATATAATTTTTAATATATCATGACTTGTGGAGGGACATATTGTGTTTTAGGTAATAAAGGCAAAGTACAAAATAGAAATGTTCTGTTATTTCAGAGTGTAGTCTGTCAAATTCTGCATTTCATAAACTGCTTTCTGAAACATAAATAATAGTTTGTACAAAATGTTCATGTTTTAGGAAGTGGCACCAAAGTAAACCACAGACAGGAATTTTGGCAGACACCTTCATGTTTCTTAGGATCTGTCAACAATTTTATATGTAGGGGGGCCTGCTAGACTGCCTTCCGAATCCGCTTTTGGGAATTGTTGTTCTTAATGAGACAAGGCAACCAGACTGCCTTATCTGATGCGATGTCTCACACATGCAGTGTCCTGCAGGAGCTGCAGCTACTAAATCATGAGTGTCACATTAAGAATTTCTGGTGGAATCCTAGAGTATTCATTGCTCTTTCAATATTCGTATGGTTCTGGGAAGGCAAAAACTTCAACACAAACTGATCAATTTTATATTAATCAGTAGTTAACACTGGCGCCTTGCAGAGGTGGGGTCCAATGGACAACATTTGCATTGAATTTGTATATTCTCCTAGTGCTTGCGTGGGGTTCCTTCCATTACTCCAAAGACATACTGATAGGGTACTTAGATTGTGAACTCTACTGGGGACAACATGTGATAATAATGCCTGTAAAGCTCTGTAGAATATATCAGCGCTACTTTCACATTTGCGTTTTTTATTCAGGTTTTGAGATCTGGCAGAGGATCTCAAAACCTGAATAAAACGGATCAGTTTCATTTAATACGACACTATGCATCTCCTCCGTTCGTGTATGGTTGTATTGAATTGAAACGGAACTCACCACTGTAAGTCAATGGGTGATGGATCAATTTTTTTTCAGTAACAAAATAAACTGATCCATTTGTTCCGTTTCGCAGATGGCCACAAAACGCAACAAAATGGAACTGATGCATCCTGATCTGTTTTGTTCCCAATGACAGTGAATAGGGACAAAACTGAACTTATTTGGCCCAGTTTTGAGATCCTCTGCCGGATCTCAACACTGGAAAGCCAAAATGCTGATGTGAAATTAGCCTAAGTGAGTAAAACAAGTATGTATCATCATGTAGGATTGAATATTGTATATCATTTATGTAAAATATACGGTAATGGAGCAGATTTATCAATCCTGTCTAATATTTAGACAGCCACGTCCCTTCAGTCTAAGTCCTGCCCTTTATATACGGATCTGCACAAATTTCCTGTAAAGATGTAATGACTGTGGTGCATTGAATGCATGATAGGTATATTAGTTGTATTACGCTCAAACTGAGACAGAATTCTAGCACATTTATCTGTGTAAATCAACCCCATGGGCTGACTGACCATAGACTCTGTAGGGAAATTTATCATTGGGTTGATGCCCAGAAGGCCACTCAAGCCCTCTTCTTAGCTAGCAGCCAGATAATTAAAAGATCTAATGTTCTCAGCATTAATGTAGGAGCATTGGGTACTTATGCACCTGGCCTGTGGCAACAGGTGCCCTCCTGAATTGAACTGTATTGCTGGACACAGTTTTCATACTGTGGCACAGGTGGCAGTATTTTGTGCTGCACTGTGGTATTTGCTTTTGCAGAGGCAGTGTTTTGTGCTGCACTATTCTGTTTTGTTCTGTTGTGGCAGTATATTGTTCTGCACCGTGGTATCTGGTTCTGCTGGGGCTTTTTTAATGGTGCACTGTGGTATTTAGTTCAGCACTACAGTATCACTGGCCCACCTATTTCTGTTGTCCCACCTTCTGTAAATTTGTACCTGCCTACAACAATGGGCCACCTTTATTTTTTTTCCCAGGGCCAATGTAAGTTTCCTGTCTGTACCTCACCAACCCCAATGTTTGTTTGTTTTTTTGTTTTGTTCTCATTTTTAACGTATGTGTCCATAGAACATTACAAATGAGTTGAGGACCATTTAATGAGTATTACAAAAATGGGTTGAGGACCATTCAGAACAGAATATTTGCTCTTTCATGAAACCAAAGAATGGAATTCCTGCTCAGTCTTTTTATTGTCGTGGAGTCCTGAACAATGACCTAAACTTAGATTAGTTTATATTTTTTTCAATATTCTTCTGGGCAATTATTAATTAAAGTTTGTAAAAGGAAGTGGAGGTACCAGGACAAGCTACCAGGTCAAGGGAAGGGAGAAGATATTTTCAGAAGATAGCACCTTGAATAATTGAAACACAGTAGTAAATTCTATAACTTGCTTTTTTTGTCACAAGGAAAGATATTTTTTTTCTTTAACTGGACAATCCCTTCCATTGAAGAGCTACCAGTACGGGGAAGATGTGTTATCAGTGACAGACAACCATCTCTATATGCATACTTATATACACAATGCTATCAATCTCTGATAACTCCTCCCTCCTGCACTGATAGCTGTTCACATGAGGTCAGCAAAGCAAATATATAAATGTATAAATTACAGGTTTTACTGAATCTTTTCCCACATGGTGCTTTCAGATTGCCTTGCATGTTGTGGTGACAGGTCTTCTTTAAGGAGTACTTTTTCACATGGGTGATATGAACTGATTTTGTAAAGTACGTTTTTTTTTAAACCTGTTTACTGCAGTTTCCTTTAAACTATGCTATACTCTGGAAAGGCTTCTCTGAAGCTACATCTACAATTCAGTGGTGACTAGGGGAAATAAATAATGAATTGTTTACGCCCCTCTACCCCATATTTCAGTCAGTAAAGATAAAATCCCTAATTAGTAATTTTTATGGTCGTGTCATGTGCATAGTTCCTGTGTTGGCTAATGAACACAGATATGTGCTGAAATTTATGTACAACATAAATACAGCATTTTACAACGTCACTTCTATATTTTCCAGCCAAGCTGATTTTTTCCTCCTCAGATTTGCAGTTTTCATCGACACAACAACAAAACATGACGCATAAGCTCCGTTCAACCTTGATGTGTGCCACATGCTGATGTCTTGGCTGAATCAAGACTGGTACCTAGGGTTCAGAGACATCTTGACCCTGTTTTAGAAAACAACCAGTCTTTTTAGCTATTCAGAGGTATTTAGCGCTACCTCGACCACAAAGGGAAAAGAAAGAAAATTAGCTCATTTTGTACTTTGCTTCACTGATGAGAAGAAAGACATGTTTTTTCAGCTTACAGTCCTTTCATGTATGGCTCGGCATCCTTGCAAACCAGTAGCAAAAAAAAAAGACATAATGAGTAAGGCAGCATCATTCATAATAAGCAGCAAGCAATCCAACACTGAAATCCTTTCTCACGCTATTTCCTGCAGAGCTCGATTCTATGGACGCCTGAAAATATCTAAACTCAGCCCTGTGTTTGAACATCCCTTATTACCTTTAAAAGCCTCCAATCTGGCCCTTTGATTTGTCCTTTGATGCTGTTTAGAAACTTTCTGCACTAGTATACAGGAGAAACTGATGAATATATCATCATTTCAAAGACTGTGATATCAAACATTCCTTGCACTGCACACACCATGGAAGCAGGAGGCCCAGAATGCTTTTGAAAAGCTCACTTCACAAACACTGTTTATTTTATTCCTATCATTTGGATGACCTTGCTCTTCTGGAGAAAAGCCCCCTTCCTTCTATTATTCTTTATCACTCTGCATGCTGGGGAAGGTTTTGTCTCTTTACGTCTGCTTGTCTTTTGTCAATCAAGACACATCCAGCAACCCCACTGTCCCCTCTTATTTAGGTTTCACATGACAAGTTTTGATTGCCAGATGTATTTGACGTCAAATGGGATGACATATTTTTATCTAAACTATTAAATAATTAATCCCACAAGTAAGGTAAGAAAATATGAAATGATGATCCAAGCTGGTAGAACTTCATCCAATCTTGATGATATTTGCTATCCAAGTGGCAAAGTAGGACCAGTTCCTTCCTCTCTCTATCTGTCTTTCTCATGCCATCTCGTGATTAAGAGTGGGGTGCACACTCAAAACACATCGGTCCTGTTTATAATTTTACTATTTTCATCTTCCATGGAAGTTTTACGCTGGAACCCTGCACTTTATTTTCTATTTGTCTATGTGCTTGGTTTTTTATAGCTGCTTCTGATGATAGACTCCCTCTAATGAAGTCTAAAATGTGCAATATTACTATAAATCCCCTTACTTGTGCAGTAATAAAGAGAGAGCCTTCAAAGTCAAGGGTATTTGGCAGGATATATGTTCACAAGACCCAAATATCTCTATAATGCGGATAACTGTAAAGTCTCCACCGTGTCCTACATTTGCCATAGGTATCAAGATGATAAATAGGGAAAAAGATTTCTAAGATATTGCTTTCTCATGTTTTTAAATAGAAAACATAATGTCCAGGAGGACATCTGATGTCTCTTCATGACAAAGACCTTTGCCTCAAGGTAAAAGCCCCATGACATAAACCTCATTTCAGTGGCTAAGGTTATAACAGTCAGTGTCATCAGCTTTTATATCAGGGATAAATGAATGGGTGACCTTCTCAAAAAACTGAACAGCAAGATACAAGACGGAAAGAATAAGGATATTCTACAAGGAAATATTAAGCAGATGTCTCTCAAGTATTTTTTTTATATTACAGTGAACAAAATACTACTCCATCTGGAAATGTGTGATATCAAAGGTGCCTCTTCATGCACATAATTTAATATATTCATGTGGTTTATTGAAGTGCTGCAAATACTTCAGTGTACTAATATCCCTTTTTTTTATTTCCCAGGTTTTAAAGATGGAAAAGAGGTCCACATCAGAGTCAAATCTTTCAGGTACCACACTGTCGCCACTATGGCTCCTGTGAACAAGGCAGACATAGCAGAGCTGAGGAGGTTTCAGAGGAGGGCAACTAAGGTAATAACTGGAATGGGTGGACTACAGTACCCAGAAAGATTATCAAAATTAGGGTTATTCACTTTAGATAAAAGACTGAGGGGATATTTAATAACTATGTATAAATATATCAGAGGTCAGTACAGAGATCTCTCCCATCATCTATTTATCCCCAGGACTGTGACGAGGGGACATCCACTGTGTCTATGTTACTATGGACAGCCACAGTATCTTTATCTAAGCTAATCCTGATAACTCTGTTAGCTGCCATATTTCCGTGAAAGTACCAGCCATATTGGCTCCATATCAAAACGCTTCTTCATCCTGTGCCATTGATCGATAAAAGAAGTTGCTGGCACCATAATGGATACAGAGACAGATCTGGCAATTTGGGACTGCCTGATTGAGTCTGAAATACTTTGGACATATAACGTCTACAGCAAAAAAGTATATACGTGCATATATGCAAAAAAAAGTGTATATATATGCACATGATGTTAAACATTGTCTGCCCCAGTGGTTGGGAGAACTACAAAGACTGCTAACTATGCAAACATCAAAAGGTGCATGCAAGACAATGGGCTAAGAGACAGATATCTGACTCCTCCTCTCTCAAAGGCTATCATGGTGCACAGCAAGACAGCAGTGGAGGATAGAAGGGAGGTCTATCCTCTTCAGCAATGAATCCTGCTTTTTTCTCAGATGCAATGATAGCTGGAAATGGTCTGGAGGCCACCGAGGTCTTCACAAGTGAATGTCACACTGGCCCTACTCCTCCTTTTATGGTGTTGGATGGCATAATGTACAGTAGCCAGACCCCTCTAGGTTTCATTTCAACTACACTAACAGCTCAGCATTAGATTGATTTGGTTGTAGAAGTAGTGGTGTAGCTATTTATCCAAATTGCCCAACAAAACTACGCCAGGCCACATGTTGCTTGTACTACTGTGAGCAGCCTGCGTGGCCTAAACAGCATCACAGGACGTTTCTCCCATCAACCACATCTGGAATATCAAATGTGGTTGACAAAGGCAAAGGAGCTGGCAGCAGCAAATCTTGATGATTTCTGTGTCCAAGTGCATACAGCATGGCAGAACATTCCTCAACCATTAATAACCTCATTGATAGTATGCTAAGGCATATAAGCACATGTGTTTCTGTGCATGGCTCTAATATTCAATACTGAATAAATCAAGATCTTTTGAATATTTTGTTTCCATTTTTTAGCATTTCCATATCATTAACATGCAAATTCACTGTTGAAAAATGTACATATTTCTTTCATGTTGCACATGGTTTACAGGTTTTAATATGTAAGGTAATATTAACTTCAGGATATAATGTGTTTTTTTGTGTTGATTTGGAAGATATTATTTCACTTCTAGTGGACATTATGTTTGTTTTGCCTGTTCACACTGTTTCATGCGTTCCTAATCAGGGTCTTTTCCTATGTGGCACTGTATGCTTTGTTATAATGCTAATTCATTGTACTCTGTGCAACAAAATGATCATTTAGGAGCCACTTGTGTGTTTCAGTACAAGATTTAATTACAAAGAAGTTGTGCAAGAATAATTAAGGCAACGGTTTTCATGCATCATTACAACTGAAATGTTCTAGAAACATGAATATAGTCAGTAGATACCTTTAATTGTATATACAGTAGAAATACAGTAGAAAGTGTTGTTCTAGACCTAACATAATAGATTCCTCCAACTAAGATAAAAACTTGACTCAACCCACAAGTTTAATAACTGTGTGCTGTCTTTCTTGCAGGTTCTGCATTTTGTTCCCCATGCGCCTTCTGCCTTCATCTTCTTGTTTCAGGAACTAGCTGTCAGAGAACCAACATTACATGCCATATTAGCCATTATAAGACTGCGTCTTAAAGAGGACCTGTCACCTCTCCTGATGTGCTTTTAGTAACTACTTGTATTTCCCATGCATCAGCAATTCTGTTCCCCTGCCCAGTCTGACATTGTCCAATCAGTGCTGCCACTAGCAGACGCTCCACTGGTAACGCCCCGTTCTCTGGTCTCCCTGACAGTTACCATATTTTTGGACTATAAGATGCATCTGGCCATAAGACTCCCCAGGTTTAGAATACAGGAAATGAGAGAATAAATATTTTCAACCAATTAAAACTTTCCTGGTAATTTAATGAAGTGTCTCTAATAGTGTAGGTTGGGGGGTTTATACTTTACAGTCAGCTCCTGTTAATACTAGTGTATCATCAGCAATGGCGCATGTGACCACATGATAAGAATATCAACATCACAAAAAACATCACAAGTTACAGTGTACAGTACAATACAGTGCCCACTGTGTAGTTCTTGTTACTGGTCACACTCCTCCCACTGGAGACATCATCAAAGGTCCTTTAGCTGCACTAAGTCAGATCTTTCATGTATTTCCCTGCTGTTGAGGCAGCTCTCTCATTATCCGGCACAGCGCTGTATGAGCACCCTGCTGGATCAATAAGGAAGCAGTGCTGGAGCACCCTGAACTGCAGACAATAAGACACAGGCACTTTTAACATTTTTCCTGCAACAAAGTGAGTCTTATAGTCAAAAAATACTGTACATACAGATATCCTTCCTTCATTCAGACTATCTGTATGGAGACTAACTTGAATGAATCTATTCTTGTAAAGTGTGAAACATTATCTAGTATTAAATTTTACCAAGGAAGATGTGTCGGCGAGATCAGAACAGATGAGATTTTAACAAGGAAAAAACTTGTACGGGTCAGTGGTGGCATCAGTAAGACAGTAACTAGCTTCTCCTACTTTGGTTTCAATGGAAATCAATAGAGCTGTCAGCCTAAGATACAATAGCAGAAAAATAAAAGAAAAATGTAAGGTTGTTTTTAAAAAAAAAAAAAAAAAAAAGCAGAGACTTTTTTTTGTACAGTATGTGTTGAGAGACAGATTCCCTGACATAAGCCTGTATTACACCTGCGATTATCAGCAGATGATCGCTAACGAGGATTCGTATGAACGTTCATTAGCGATCATCTTGCAGTATAATACTGTTGCCGATTACCTGATGCTCGATCATTGGCAATCCAAATCTTTTGACATGATAAAAATTTGTCGTTTGCAGGCTGAAGATCGTGGAGCAAACCACTGTACAGCATGGAGAAGAGCAATGGCATAGAGATCAGTCCTCCCCATGCTGCGGAGGAGATCGCTGCAAGTTATAGCAGTGGTCTCCTCCGTTATTTAGCGGGGAGCGAATCTGGTTTGGATTCTTGTATCTGAACCCAATTAGTTTGAAAACTATATTAACAATATAGCCTCTATACTACCGTAAAATGTATGGTCTCCGCGGAGATATTTGTGAACTTGCTGCAAATATCGCAAGACTTCCTTCATCTTGCATCTATGACTTGACACTTTGGTCATGCACATAAATTCAAAATCTGAAGCTGAACTTGGCTTTGTGCCGCATTAATGAAGCTTCAGATTTTGACACCAACTTACTACCCCCTGAGGAAGCTGACAGTGAAACGCACTATGGTCTTGTCCAGTACAGGCTTTTCTGTTATTGTGCAATCATGCTATAGACTAATTAATCTTCTTAATTGTGCCACTGTTTTTGAATTTATACCCATTTCCTATTGGTGTTCTTGACCTACAATGGACATATTCCAATCACCATCCATTCATTACTGCACTAGCACTTTCTATACCTTGTCCTGTTCGCTGAACACCCCCTTAGCATTGTTTTTATATACATTTTTAACAATTCTGTATTGTGCCAATCATCTTTGCTATTTTGATGCTGATAAAATTAATTGTTATACCATGATCAATTTGTGGTAGATTGATAGATTCTTACAATCTGTTCCATATACCCTTATTGGTTTCATATTCAACCTTATGTTGAAACATTTGTGGTGTTCACCCAAAAATAAGGCAAGGTCCGAGGAACCTTACAATAAGAACCACTTGTTCTTACTCAAAGAGAAATATTTTACAAAGAAGAACCAGATCCCCACTGCACGATCAGCCACCCAGTACAGCAGAAGATATAAGAACTGAGAGATGTCTCACCGGCCATAGATGTCTCACCACATAGAGTTTGCACGTACGCTCCTCTTTGTAGAACTACATTGTTGAATCTTTTATAAACTGCCCAGATTATATGTGCTCTTCAATCACTGCTGTAGTTTCGCTTGGAATGCTACGAGAGTCTAATAATCAATAGCCTGTATCAATGAACTAGTGTGCTTTCTATGTAAGTTGTACCAAAATCTCTCTCTGCTCGCCCCACAACTGACCTAAAAGTACATGCAAGTGAACTATCACAGGCTGATATCATATAGCGTCTATAAGAACCAGGAACCACAGTCATGTTTAGGAGGCTGTAAGGCAGCTTCTTGCGCTTCTGTATGACGATATATGGGATGATGTGTTGGATATAATCCTCACTAGAAATGCAATGTGTCTAGAGAATAGCTCTGTAATATGGTGTACGGTAGAGTATGGCACTTTTTTTTTACATTACTCTGTGGCAATCTAGCACAGTGCCATAATACAACCATATGCATGAAACCTTTAAGGGTTTTCCAAATCAGGGCCATATTTACCATTATTAGTCACCCAAAAGTACATGCCTAGGGTGCCAAGAACTTGGAGGCAGGAGACCGATGCCTAATGGGTCGTTCAAACCTTTCCGAATAGCAACCAGCTGGGTATATAACTATTTTGCGCTCCCAGCGTTAAATAATGCTGGGAGTGCTAAATACTTAATACTTGTACTCAACCGGTAGCTGCAAGTCTGCAAGTCCAACTGTATCGTCATCCTCAGGACGGCAATGCAGTTGAATTCTGCGGCAGGCCAAGGGAGCCAATGGTTCTCTGCCCCACCATTCACACTCATAGGCCTCAGGCATTCTGAAGCCTATGAGGCAGTAAATCATTGTGCCTGCCTGCGCTAGGATGCAGCTCAGTGAGATCAGCTGTGTCTTCAGCAGTGATGTACACACGACTGCCGCCTGCATTCCAGCCTGCGTGTCAGCATCCCAGGCCGTAGGCTGAAGAAGCTTCAGCATGCACCATGGACTGCATGGAGTGGGGCTTGGTAAGTATTTGTTTTTTTTCCTGGCCACTTAGGAATAGTCATAGGGGGTGGGGAGGTGGGGGATCTTACTACTGGAGGTGGCACTGTGGGGGAAATTACTACTGGGGGCAGTGGTGGGATCGCTATTGGGGAGCACTGTGGGGGACATTACTACTGGAGGTGGCACTGTAGGGAACATTACCATTGGGGTGGCACTGTGGAGGAAATTACTACTTTGGAGGCACTGTGAGGACCATTAGTACTGTTGGGGCACTGTGGGGACCATTACAACTGTGGGGGACTTTTCTACTGTGGGGGCACTTGCTAGTGTTAGGGCACTTTGAAAGGCATTACTGCTGTGGAAGTGCTGTGGGGGATATTACTACTGAGAGGAACACATTGTGGGACATTACTACTGTGGGGTACATTATTATTGGGTGGCATTACTGGGGGACATTACTACTTGGGGAACACTGTTGGGACTATAAGGCTGGGGACGTTTTAATACTGGTGCACTACAGGAGGATTTTTATACTGGGGCATTATTATTACTGGGGCCATGATAGGGGGACATTATTATTGTTGGAGGACCTAGTATGGAGGCATTGTTGGAGGCACTAGGATACTAGTAATACTGAGGGCAATATATAGGCATTTTTACTGGGGATACAATAGGGAGGTATTATTGCCGGATGCACTGTAGGTGCATTTTAAGGTACATTTCTGGGGGAACAATGGGGAGTATTGTTGTCATTACTGGGGGCATCTTATGGTACATTATTTTAGATGAAGGCACTATAGGGGTATTATTACTACTAGGGGCACTATATAATCATTATTATCAATGGAGGCATTTTAGTGGATATTTTTCTACTTGGGCAGTGTAGTATTTGGGTGCATTGGGGAGAACAATGGCCACAGTATTGGTGGTGGCAGCAGGATGACACTGCTGGGGCACCAGGATCTGAAGCTTATATTAAGAAGGTGCAGAGGATGATGGAAAAGTGAGGAATCTAAGTCATCTGCGTGGCCAACTCTACAGAGAGAAGATGTGGCTGAGGGACTTTGTGGCGTTCTGGGAGAAGATGAGGAAAAAGAACATCTACAGGAGACATCACTGAATGTAAGAATTATGTAGTGCTGTATTCTCCTATGTGTTTGGTAGAGCTGACTCAGCTCTCTCCTCCATATCTTCTGACAACCGGAGGAGGAGGAGGACTTAATATAGCAGCTGGCACTGGCCATCACAGAGGGGCACCTTCTTGGGAGGTATATTGTGCTACTAGGGCAGTATATTGTGCAGCACAATATAGGCCCTCCTGCAACATGGGGTCACTTTAAGTTCCCAATCCATCACCTCTCTTTTCAGTGGTGCCCCAGACAGCCGCTACTCTGTCTAACATTCCCCTCATCCTGGCCTTGATAAGGAGCACCAGCTATAAATACAGTCCTGTTTCCAATGAATACTATAGCATATCACTAAGATATGCCATAACAACGTTTGGTCAAGTGCACTCCCGGCCATCTACTATACAGGGAGGTGCATTATGAAACTCTCTGAAGAAGTAGAGATCAACTAATCTGTGGACCAACAGTTGCACTCCTGTGATCGGTAAATCGAGGCATATCCATTTTGTCATCTCTAAATTTTCAACTGCATCGATGTACTCAGGGCACCAATACAGTTAAATGCTGCGATGGGGCATTGAAGCGATGTCTCCCTGGCCCGCCGTTTCCTCTAATAGGCTTTAGTCAGAGGCGTAGCTAGAGGTTCAGCACAGGGGGGGCGAAACATACTTCAGTGGGCCCCCCACTTATTGGCTTCCCAAACGCACGTTTCCAACTTCACAGGCACATACTACTAGTTGTGGTTATAATATTGTATTAGAAAGATGACTGTATAAACTGCAAGATCGTCTATGCTGCTAAGTACAGTACAATAGACTTTCTACATACCCTAGTCTAAATACTCTACCACATAATGCAGTACAATATAGGAGTAATAGGAGTAAAAAACAAGGGGACTCCTATGTTAAAGGAAACGTGTCCCCAGTTTTTACATCACTCCCCTGCACCCATCAGACCTCAGATCAGCTTAATGTGCCCCCATCAGACCTCAGATCAGCTTAATGTGCCCCCATCAGACCTCAGATCAGCTTAATGTGCCCCCATCAGACCTCAGATCAGCTTATTGTGCCCCCATCAGACCTCAGATCAGCGTATTGTGCCCCATCAGACCTCAGATCAGCGTATTGTGCCCCATCAGACCTCAGATCAGCGTATTGTGCCCCATCAGACCTCAGATCAGCTTAATGTGCCCCCATCAGACCTCAGATCAGCTTAATGTGCCCCCCATCAGACCTCAGATCAGCGTATTGTGCCCCCCATCAGACCTCAGATCAGCCTACTGTGCCCCCAGACCTAATCAGCCTACTGTGCCCCATCAGACCTCAGATCACCATACTGTGTCCCCATCAGACCTCAGATCAGCGTATTGTGCCCCATCAGACCTCAGATCAGCATATTGTGCTCCCATCAGACCTCACATCAGCACAATGTGCCCCCATCAGACCTCACATCAGCGTATTGTGTCCCCATCAGACCTAAGATCAGCGTACTGTGTCCCCATCAGACCTCAGATCAGTGTATTGTGCCCCATCAGACCTCAGATCAGCATATTGTGCCCCATCAGACCTCAGATCAGCGTACTGTGTCCCCATCAGACCTCAGATCAGTGTATTGTGCCCCATCAGACCTCAGATCAGCATATTGTGCCCCATCAGACCTCAGATCAGCATATTGTGCCCCCATCAGACCTCAGATCAGCAGAATGTGCCCCCATTAGACCTCACATCAGCGTATTGTGCCCCCATCAGACCTCAGATCAGCGTATTGTGCCCCCATCAGACCTCAGATCAGCGTATCGTGCCCCCATCAGACCTCAGATCAGCTTAATGTGCCCCCATCAGACCTCAGATCAGCGTATTGTGCCCCATCAAACCTCAGATCTGCATATTGTGCCCCCATCAGACCTCAGATCAGCGTATTGTGCCCCGACCTCAGATCAGCTTAATGTGCCCCATCAGACCTCAGATCAGCTTATTGTGCCCCATCAAACCTCAGATCTGCATATTGTGCCCCCATCAGACCACAGATCATCGTATTGTGCCCCATCAGACCTCAGATCAGCTTAATGTGCCCCATCAGACCTCAGATCAGCTTAATGTGCCCCCATCAGACCTCAGATCAGCGTATTGTGGCCCCATCAAACCTCAGATCTGCATATTGTGCCCCCATCAGACCTCAGATCATCGTATTGTGCCCCATCAGACCTCAGATCAGCTTAATGTGCCCCCATCAGACCTCAAATCAGCGTATTGTGCCCCATCAAACCTCAGATCTGCATATTGTGCCCCCATCAGACCTCAGATCAGCGTATTGTGCCCCCATCAGACCTCAGATCAGCCCACCCAGCCACATAAGATAAAAATAAAAAACCTTTCTTACCTGTTCTGCGCTGCGGCTGCCCTCCGGTCCGCGCTCCGCTCTCTTCCCTGGCCCGCGCACACTATGACCTGACGCTGTGTGCAGCGTCAGGTCATAGTGCGCGCCGCCAGGGAAGAGAGCAGAGCGCGGACCGGAGGGCAGCTGCAGCGCAGAACAGGTAAGTAAGATTTTTTATTTTTATCTTATGTGGCTGGGTGGGCTGATCTGAGGTCTGATGGGGGCACAATACGCTGATCTGAGGTCTGATGGGGGTCCCTAAATACAAGTGAGCGCTTCCATAATGGAAGCGCTCACTTGTATTCGCCTTATGGTAGGTAACCTCATCCTTGCTGGGCCCCCTTGAGTCACTGGGCCCGGAGCCGTCGCCCCCCCTGCCCACCCGGTAGCTACGCCACTGGCTTTAGTCCTAGTTCCTGTAGCCTATCAGAGGCTAGTGTCATCATTATCATGCTGCTTAGAGTTCAGGACACAGACTAGAAGAGGTTAGTGTCTTGCACTGCATCGCTGACCTAATTGGACAAAGCACTATGACAGGGACGATTCTAGCTCTTCTGCTGCCTGAGGCAAAAATTTAAATGGCGCCCCCCCTTCCATTAAAAAATAGTATGAAAGCCAAGTAGCCACCGAATTCTGAGACTGCCAAATCTGGGGCGGTACGAGTCCAGATAATGTTATTGATATCACCTGCAGTCCTATGTAACACCACAGATAACACAGTGATAACGCTCTGAGTACAGATAATGTAGTAGATGTTACCTGTAGTCCTATGTAACAGCACAGATAACACAGTGATGGCTATCTTAGTACAGAAAATGCAGTAGTGTTACCTGCAGTCCTATGTAACACCATAGATAACGCTAGTAATGATAATGTAGTAGTGTTAACTGCAGTCCTATGTACAATCTCAGATAATGTAACACTAGTGCTTATAATGTGGTAGTGTTACCTGCAGTCCTATGTAAAACCACAGATAACACTAGTGTAGATCATGTGGTAGTGTTACCTGCATCCTTAGTGTGCCTCCCTGTGCCTCTCCCACAGGACTCCATGCTAGCGGTGCTGCTTCCTCTTCCTTCTTCTTCTTGCGCCGCACAAAACGACCTGATGCAGCTGAGTCAAGACATAGAAACACTGTGGGCATGCTGATTGTGACAGACACATCTGTGCCCCTTTCACAGTGGAAATACCCTCTTTGTGCCCTCTCACAGTAGTTATGCCTTCTTTGTGCCCCCTTCACATTAGTAATGCACTCTGGGCCCCCTTCACAGTAGTAATGCCCATTGTGCCCTCTTCATAGTAATAATGCCGATTGTGCCCCCTTCACAGTAGTAAAGGCCTCTGTGTCCCCTTTACAGTAGTAATGCCCTCTGTGACCCCTTTATAATAGTAATGCCCTCTATGTACTTTTATAGTAGTAATGCCCTATGTGCCCCCTTTGTAGTAGTAATGCCCTCTGTGCCCCCTTGGTAGTAGTAATGCCCTTTGTGCCCCTTTATAGTAGTAATGCCCAGTGTGCTACCTTTGTAGTAGTAATGCCCACTGTGTCCCCCTTATGGTAGTAATGCCCACTGTGCCCCCTTTGTAATAGTAATGCCCTCTGTGCCCCCCTTTGTAGTAGTAATGCTCACAGTGCCAACCTTATATTAGTAATGCCTAATGTACCCACCTTATAGTAGTAATGCCCACTTTGCCCCCTTTGTAGTATTAATGCCCTCTCCTCTGTGCCCCTTTGTAGTAGAAATGCCATCTGTGCCCTCTCTGTGTTAAAAAAACAAAACAAAACACAGTACCTACTCACTTTGTCCCATTCCTGAAGTCCTCTCTTCCCTGGAGACACAGATCTCTCTGCAGGGCTGTGTGGGCGGAGCTTATGCAGATTTCCGGGCTACAGGCTCCGCCGACACAAGTTGGCAGCGCGATCTGTGCCTGAAGGCTGAATGGTGGAGCAGGGAGAAGTCTCCCTGCTTCACCATTCAGTGTGCTTCTAGCCTGAAGGAGGGGAGGGAGAGGTGAGTGAGTGACAGGACTGCAGCTCCCTGCGATCCGGGAGGGTAGGGGGCTGGGCACAGCTTAAAGGAAACACCCAGCGGCATCCACTAGCAGTGTTTAACTCTCAGAAATACAGAAAACTGCCGCCTGAGGCCCTGCACTGTCGGGACATTGCAGCTGTAAAAAGGAGCATTTTTGTACTATGGGGGCATTCATACTGGGGGTACTAAAATGGGGGTAGTTTTTTGTACTGACACATTATAGGGAAGCATTTTTTGTACTGGCACCCATTCTAAGGTGGTTACTATGAGGACATTTCTTCTACATGGGGCACTAAAAGGGTTCTTTTTTGTACTGGCACACGTCACAAGGGAGCATTTTTTCCATTGGCACTAGAGATGAGCGAGCACTAAAATGTTCGGGTGCTCGTTATTCGAGTTGAATTTTTCCCGATGCTCGGGTGCTCGTTTCGAATAACAAAACCCATTGAAGTCAATGGGAGACTCGAGCCTTTTGCAGGGGACCAAAGCTCTGCACAGGGAAGGTTGCGTGAAAACCTGGAAACTTCAGAAAATGATGGAAACACCA
>ONZH01023118.1:0-23143 GCA_900303285.1 Rhinella marina | reverse complement strand
TTAGTTCTTTGTGGTTGGTTCTGGTGCTGTATGTATGTAGGATCTTAGTTCTTAGTGTTTGGTTCTGGTGCTGTATGTATGTAGGTGATTAGTTCTTTGTGGTTTGGTTCTGGGTGTTGATGTAGTGATCTTAGTTCTTTGTGGTTTGGTTCTGGTGCTGTATGTACTGTAGTGTATATTAGTATTTGTTGGTGCCACATTCTGGTGCTGTATGTTGTATGATCTTAGTTCTTTTGGTTGGTTCTGGTATTGTATGTATGAGTGATCTTAGTTATTTAGTGATAGTTTTTTGTTTTGGCTAGGCAGTATGAATGGTAGTGATCTTAGTTCTTTGTGGTTTGGTGTCTGATGGTTTGTACTTGATATATGTATATCTTAGTTCTTTGTGTTTGGTTCTGGTGCTTATTATGTAGTGTATTTTAGTTCTTTGTGGTTTGGTTCTGTTGTTGTAGTGTATGTAGTGTATGTATTAGTTCTTTGTGGTTAGTTGCTGTATATCTTAGTTCTGTTTGTGTTTTGGTTCTGGGTTTGTATGTATGTCTGGTTTTGGTGTCTGTGTTTGTATGTCTTATGAATAGTTCTTGTGGTTTGGTTTGGTGTTGTATGAATGTAGTGATCTTAGTTCTTTGTGGTTTTGGTCTGGTGTTGTACTGTACTTATATAGTTCTTTGTGTTCCTGGTGTTGTATGTATTGTATCGATCTTTATTCTTTGTGTTGTTCTGGTGCTGTATGTATGTAGTGATCTAGTTCTTTGTGGTTTGGTTCTGGTGTTGAATATAGTGTAGTATCTTAGTTCTTTGTGGTTTGGTTCTGGTGCTGTATGTATGTGTGATCTTAGCTATTTGTGGTTTGGTTCTGGTGCTGTATGTTTGTATCAATCTTAATTCTTTGTAGTTTGGTTCTGGTTTTGTATGTATGTATCGATCTTAGTTATTTGTAGTTTGGTTCTGGTGCTGTATGTATGTAGTGATCTTAGTTCTTTGTGGTTTGGTTCTGGTGCTGTATATATGTATCGATCTTAGTTCTTTGTGGTTTGGTTCTGGTGCTGTATGTTTGTATCAATCTTAATTCTTTGTAGTTTGGTTCTGGTGTTGTATGTATGTATCGATCTTAGTTCTTTGTGGTTTGGTTCTGGTGCTGTATGTATGTAGTGATCTTAGTTCTTTGTGGTTTGGTTCTGGTGTTGTATATATGTAGTGATCTTAGTTCTTTGTGGTTTGGTTCTGGTGCTGTATTTATGTGTCAATCTTAGCTATTTGTGTTTTGGTTCTGGTGCTGTATGTTTGTATCAATCTTAATTCTTTGTAGTTTGGTTCTGGTTTTGTATGTATGTATCGATCTTAGTTATTTGTAGTTTGGTTCTGGTGCTGTATGTATGTAGTGATCTTAGTTCTTCGTGGTTTGGTTCTGGTGCTGTATATATGTATCGATCTTAGCTCTTTGTGGTTTGGTTCTGGTGCTGTATATATGTATCGATCTTAGTTCTTTGTGGTTTGGTTCTGGTGCTGTATGTATGTAGTGATTTTAGTTCTTTGTGGTTTGGTTCTGGTGTTGTATGTATGTAGTGATCTTAGTTCTTTGTGGTTTGGTTCTGGTGTTGTATTTATGTATCAATCTTAGTTCTTTGTGGTTTGGTTCTGGTGCTGTATGTATGTAGTGATTTTAGTTCTTTGTGGTTTGGTTCTGGTGTTGTATGTATGTAGTGATCTTAGTTTTTTGTGGTTTGGTTCTGGTGCTGTATGTTCTTAGTGATATTAGTTCTTTGTGGTTTGGTTCTGGTGTTGTATGAATGTAGTGATCTTAGTTCTTTGTGGTTTGGTTCTGGTGTTGTATGTACTTAGGGATATTAGTTCTTTGTGGTTTGGTTCTGGTGTTGTATGTATGTATCGATCTTAGTTCTTTGTGGTTTGGTTCTGGTGCTGTATGTACTTAGTGATATTAGTTTTTTGTGGTTTGGTTCTGGTGTTGTATGTATGTAGTGATCTTAGTTCTTTGTGGTTTGGTTCTGATGCTGTATTTATGTGTCAATCTTAGCTATTTGTGTTTTGGTTCTGGTGCTGTATGTTTGTATCAATCTTAATTCTTTGTAGTTTGGTTCTGGTTTTGTATGTATGTATCGATCTTAGTTATTTGTAGTTTGGTTCTGGTGCTGTATGTATGTAGTGATCTTAGTTCTTTGTGGTTTGGTTCTGGTGCTGTATATATGTATCGATCTTAGTTCTTTGTGGTTTGGTTCTGGTGCTGTATATATGTATTGATCTTAGTTCTTTGTGGTTTGGTTCTGGTGCTGTATGTATGTAGTGATTTTAGTTCTTTGTGGTTTGGTTCTGGTGCTGTATATATGTATCGATCTTAGTTCTTTGTGGTTTGGTTCTGGTGCTGTATGTATGTAGTGATCTTAGTTCTTTGTGGTTTTGTTCTAGTGCTGTATGTATGTATCGATCTTAGTTCTTTGTGGTTTGGTTCTGGTGCTGTATGTACTTAGTGATATTAGTTCTTTTTGGTTTGGTTCTGGTGCTGTATGTATGTAGTGATCTTAGTTGTTTGTGGTTTGGTTCTGGTGTTGTATATATGTAGTGATCTTAGTTCTTTGTGGTTTGGTTCTGGTGCTGTATTTATGTGTCAATCTTAGCTATTTGTGGTTTGGTTCTGGTGCTGTATGTTTGTATCAATCTTAATTCTTTGTAGTTTGGTTCTGGTTTTGTATGTATGTATCGATCTTAGTTATTTGTAGTTTGGTTCTGGTGCAGTATGTATGTAGTGATCTTAGTTCTTTGTGGTTTGGTTCTGGTGCTGTATATATGTATCGATCTTAGCTCTTTGTGGTTTGGTTCTGGTGCTGTATATATGTATCGATCTTAGTTCTTTGTGGTTTGGTTCTGGTGCTGTATGTATGTAGTGATTTTAGTTCTTTGTGGTTTGGTTCTGGTGTTGTATGTATGTATCGATCTTAGTTCTTTGTGATTTGGTTCTGGTGCTGTATGTATGTAGTGATTTTAGTTCTTTGTGGTTTGGTTCTGGTGTTGTATGTATGTAGTGATCTTAGTTCTTTGTGGTTTGGTTCTGGTGCTGTATATATGTATCGATCTTAGTTCTTTGTGGTTTGGTTCTGGTGCTGTATGTATGTAGTGATTTTAGTTCTTTGTGGTTTGGTTCTGGTGTTGTATGTATGTAGTGATCTTAGTTTTTTGTGGTTTGGTTCTGGTGCTGTATGTTCTTAGTGATATTAGTTCTTTGTGGTTTGGTTCTGGTGTTGTATGAATGTAGTGATCTTAGTTCTTTGTGGTTTGGTTCTGGTGTTGTATGTACTTAGGGATATTAGTTCTTTGTGGTTTGGTTCTGGTGTTTTATGTATGTAGTGATCTTAGTTCTTTGTGGTTTGGTTCTGGTGCTGTATGTATGTAGTGATCTTAGTTCTTTGTGGTTTGGTTCTGGTGTTGTATATATGTAGTGATCTTAGTTCTTTGTGGTTTGGTTCTGGTGCTGTATTTATGTGTCAATCTTAGCTATTTGTGGTTTGGTTCTGGTGCTGTATGTATGTAGTGATCTTAGTTCTTTGTGGTTTTGTTCTAGTGCTGTATATATGTATCGATCTTAGTTCTTTGTGGTTTGGTTCTGGTGCTGTATGTACTTAGTGATATTAGTTCTTTTTGGTTTTGTTCTGGTGCTGTATGTATGTTGTGATTTTAGTTCTTTGTGGTTTGGTTCTGGTATTGTATGTATGTAGTGATATTAGTTCTTTGTAGTTTAGTTCTGGTGTTGTATGTATGTAGTGATCTTAGTTCTTTGTGGTTTTGTTCTGGTGCTGTATGTATGTAGTGATTTTAGTTCTTTGTGGTTTTGTTCTGTTGCTGTATGTATGTATCGATCTTAGTTCTTTGTGGTTTGGTTCTCGTGTTGTATGTATGTAGTGATCTTAGTTCTTTGTGGTTTGGTTCTGGTATTGTATGTATGTAGTGATTTTAGTTCTTTGTGGTTTGGTTCTGGTGCTGTATGAATGTAGTGATCTTAGTTCTTTGTGGTTTGGTTCTGGTGCTGTATGTATGTAGTGATCTTAGTTCTTTGTGGTTTAGTTCTGGTGTTGTATTTATGTATCAATCTTAGTTCTTTGTGGTTTGGTTCTGGTGCTGCATGTACTTAGTGATATTAGTTCTTTGTATTTTGGTTCTGGTGCTGTATGTATGTAGTGATCTTAGTTCTTTGTGGTTTGGTTCTGGTGTTGTATGCACTTAGTGATATTAGTTCTTTGTGGTTTGGTTCTGGTGCTGTATGTATGTAGTGATCTTAGTTCTTTGTGGTTTGGTTCTGGTGCTGTGTGTATGTAGTGATCTTAGTTCTTTGTGGTTTGGTTCTGGTGTTGCCTTGTATGTATCGATCTTAGTTCTTTGTGATTTGGTTCTGGTGTTGTATGTATGTAGTGATTTTAGTTCTTTGTGGTTTGGTTCTGGTGCTGTATGTATGTAGTGATCTTAGTTCTTTGTGGTTTGGTTCTGGTGCTGTATGTATGTAGTGATATTAGTTCTTTGTGGTTTAGTTCTGGTGCTGTATGTAGGTATCGATTTTAGTTATTTGTAGTTTGGTTCTGGTGTTGTATGTATGTATCGATCTTAGTTCTTTGTGGTTTGGTTCTGGTGCTGTATGTATGTAGTGATCTTAGTTCTTTGTGGTTTGGTTCTGGTGCTGTATTTATGTATCCAACTTAGTTCTTTGTGGTTTGGTTCTGGTGCTGTATGTACTTAGTGATATTAGTTCTTTGTGGTTTGGTTCTGGTGTTGTATGTGTGTAGTGATCTTAGTTCTTTGTGGTTTAGTTCTGGTGTTGTATGTGTGTAGTGATCTTAGTTCTTTGTGGTTTGGTTCTGGTGCTGTATGTATGTAGTGATCTTAGTTCTTTGTGGTTTGGTTCTGGTGCTGTATTTATGTATCCAACTTAGTTCTTTGTGGTTTGGTTCTGGTGCTGTATGTACTTAGTGATATTAGTTCTTTGTGGTTTGGTTCTGGTGCTGTATGTATGTAGTGATCTTAGTTCTTTGTGGTTTAGTTCTGGTGTTGTATGTATGTAGTGATCTTAGTTCTTTGTGGTTTAGTTCTGGTGCTGTATTTATGTATCAATCTTAGTTCTTTGTGGTTTTGTTCTGGTGCTGTATGTACTTACTGATATTAGTTCTTTGTGGTTTGGTTCTGGTGCTGTATGTATGTAGTGATCTTAGTTATTTGTAGTTTGGTTCTGGTGCTGTATGTATGTAGTGATCTTAGTTCTTTGTGGTTTGGTTCTGGTGCTGGATGTATGTAGTGATCTTAGTTCTTTGTGGTTTGGTTCTGGTGCTGCATGTACTTAGTGATATTAGTTCTTTGTGGTTTGGTTCTGGTGTTGTATGTATGTAGTGATCTTAGTTCTTTGTATTTTGGTTCTGGTGCTGTATGTATGTAGTGATCTTAGTTCTTTGTGGTTCGGTTCTGGTGCTGTATGTATGTAGTGATCTTAGTTCTTTGTGGTTTGGTTCTGGTGCAGTATATATGTATCGATCTTAGTTCTTTGTGGTTCGGTTCTGGTGCTGTATGTATGTAGTGATCTTAGTTCTTTGTGGTTTGGTTCTGGTGCAGTATATATGTATCGATCTTAGTTCTTTGTGGTTTGGTTCTGGTATTGTATGTATGTAGTGATCTTAGTTCTTTGTGGTTTGGTTCTGGTGCTGTATGTATGTAGTGATCTTAGTTCTTTGTGGTTTTGTTCTAGTGCTGTATGTATGTAGTAATCTTAGTTCTTTGTGGTTCGGTTCTGGTGCTTTATGTATGTAGTGATCTTAGTTCTTTGTGGTTTTGTTCTAGTGCTGTATGTATGTAGTAATCTTAGTGGTTTGGTTATGGTGCTGTATTTGTTGTTGACTTTATTGCTGTATTTCACTAATAGGCTTAGTTCTTGTGCTGTGTTTGACTTATATGCTTGGTTCTGGTTCTGTATGTATGTAGTGATCTTGGTTAGTGGTCTGTATTTGTATGTTAAATGTTAATCTGATGCTATACTTCAATCTAATACTATCCATTTACGTTTGCGTTCGGGCCACTGTCACAGATTCTGTCCGAAAGACCGGACAAAGAAGTCTTGCATGCAGGACTTTTAACGCCTTTTAACGATTTAAAGAGGCTCTGTCACTAGTTTCTAACCTATGTATTAAAATACATAGGTATATAGGTACATTACACACAATCCCAGACATACCTTTATAGCAGAGATCATTGCAGCGGTTGTTGAGGAAAGTGAACTTTTAAAAATATGCTAATTAGCCTTTGGAGCACCGGGAGGCGTGCTCTTCCCTTCCGAGCACTGCATCCTCACTGCCCTCTCGGGTCCGAGGCATGCCCTCCTGCCTGTAATCAAGCCCCTGGAGTAAATGATAGACAGCGCTAGACCGAACAAAATCCTGCACCTGCGCATTAGAACTGTCTCCAGCGCATGTGCAATAGCGCTTGCAGTGCCGAACACAGCAAGCGCTTTCTTTCCTCTGTGCACGCGCTGTCACTTCCGGGTTCAGCGAAGTGACGGCGCATGCGCAGAGTAAAGAAAGTGCTTGCGGTGTTCGGCACTGCAAGCACTATTGCGCATGCGCCGGGGACAGTTCTAATGCACAGGCGCGGGATTTCAGCGCTGTCTATCATTTACTCCAGGGGCTTGATTACAGACAGGAGGGAGTGCCTCGGACCCGGGAGGGCGGTGAGGATGCAGTGCTCGGAAGTGAAGAGCACGCCTCCCGGTACTCCGAAGGCTAATTAGCATATTTTTAAAAGTTCACTTTCCTCAACAACCGCTGCAATGATCTCTGCTATAAAGGTATGTCTGGGATTGTGTTTAATGCACCTATATACCTATGTATTTTAATACATAGGTTAGAAACTAGTGACAGAGCCTCTTTAAAGCCCATTTACCTATACTGTCTTTATATGGTAGGCAGAGTTAAACATGTTAAGGTTGGGCCGCTACATATGGGCCAGTGCTATGTGCTTTCCCACCAGGCTAAAATGTGCCAGCCAGCCACTGGTTCTATTGGTCCCTGCTCTCTCTCTATAGTGTGGATAAAGCCTCCCTATTATGTCCCTACACTATCTCTAATCTGTCCCTGAACTGCTCAATAATAATATTTTGTACATGAAGTGTTTCCTATTCACTGTCTGCAGCGCCTGTAACGTCTCTCCCTGCATTCATTTTACAGTACAATGGAGGAGACCGGGCATGATGAGTCTTTTTATAGGACTGTGATATCACAGGGGCTGGCTATCTGCTGATTGTCTGGCTGCACAACAGTATGGGTGATCCTTCATTCCTGGGATTCTTACTTTCACTTTGTAACATGTGCAGCAGCCATTTTAGAAAAATTCTGATGTTACTATGAAGGGTGAGGAAATTTGGATTTGTGATGAATTGTAATTGGACTGAAATTCAGATTGAATTCCACTTCATCAACTCCAATTCATTCAACACTATTGAGGGTGTTTTTATGTATGTGTGCTAAAGATTAAATAATTTACAGTCTTCCCTCATATTTGTGAATATACATAGATATCACCCTCAGATGTGACATACCAAAATTTATTCTATACACTTTCAGAAGAAGCCCCAAAGTGTAATGTACCGTTGATTATTATTCTATCATTATATCAGCAGCCTATTAATAGATGTTACTGCTAATATTGAATTAGTTTCTCTCTGTATTTTATAATGTATTGTTTCTTCTTTCTGTATTTTATATTGTAGTTACGTTTTGTCATGAAATCCGCCTGTATAAGAGTTGCTGAAAATGAACAATTCTGCTTTAACAATAAAGGTGGAATTGACGAGCCACTAATAATTTATAATTATATGCATGAAAGAGACAAAGACAACGGAATAGGATTATGGATAAGACATGTTGCTAGATTTGATGGATCGCTTCCTCCAGATCAGCAGCTGTTTATAGAACCTTCAAAAATAATGTGGATGAATAATAAGGTAAAGTATAAACACGTAGGTGAATACCTTCTAGACCTGAATGGGCTTTTTTTTTTTTAGTTTAAAATTTTTGTTTTATTTTTAACATAAAACAAAGTAAGTCTTACAAGTCATTGTCATTAAGCTCTTACATACAAAGTAGAGGCTCACATGCCTGAGATACAGGTAATAATAATCAAAGCAAATACAAAGTCAATGACCAGTAGTTAACAGTTACTAAAATAATACTGAGACTAATAGAAATACAGAACTAAATATCTATATTTGAGGGGAATCAAAAGGAGACATTCCTGATGCGCAGAATCGTTATGTAATTGAGGTACATAGAAGTAGGGATGAGCGAACCGAACCGTAACGAACCAGATTTGTTACGAACTTTACCGAACGTTCGGTTCGTCCCCGAACCGAACTTTCGTCAAGTTCGTATGAATCAGGTTCGTAAATAAAGTTTACTTTTTCCACAGAATAGACCAGGATACAAGGGATTATTTATTACTCCTACAATCCCTTGTATCCTGGTGTGACCCTCGTGTCAAACCACCCTTTTGGGAGGAGAAGCCGAGATGGGTTATTAATAATCTGGTTCGTTACGGTTCTGTTCGCTCGTCCGAACGAACGTTCGGACGAACGAAAATAATAACTTATTATTATTATCCGTCAAGTAGCGTACTTTTAACAACTCTACACTATGTTCGTCACTGGAGTAGGAATGTTCGCAGACGCAGTGTATGCGTACGCTAATGCGTACATATTCATTTAGTTAAGTAGCGTACCTTTGACAACGCTAGACTGTATGTTCGTTATTTGTGCGGGAATGTTCGCATTAGCGTATGTATTAGTGTAGATTCTCAAATATGCGTATATTCGTTCGTATAAGGTTCGTTTTAGGTTCGGTTCGTACGAATCCGAACTTCAAGAAAGTTCGCCGAAGCAAACCGAACCGAACTTTTCAAAAGTTCGCTCATCCCTACATAGAAGGTGACATATGTGCGAAACATTATTCGTTAAAATGCCTATACTTCTGCCATGGTCTCCAAATGGAGGAGAATGTGTGTCTGGTACCTAGTTCCCAATGGGAAAGTTCTTCAAAGCGATAGATCTGATCAACTTTCCCTATTCAGTGCTCTAGAGTGGGAATCACCTCTGAGCGCCAGTAGAGGGGGATTAGCAGTCTGACCGAAGTTAGTAAGATTGAGAAAAGCCAACCTTTATGGTTGTGTCTTCCTGGGAGACCAAGGCTAAGCAGAGCCATTTCAGGCGAACACTTATAAGTAGTACCACATATTTTGTAACATTCTTTAAAAATATTCTTAAAGTTCCCGCACTTTTACGCAGGACCACCAATTATAGAAGAAGGTTTCTTTATATCATTTGCATCTCCAACAAACATCAGACACTTCGAGAAAGTATTGAGCTATTTTGTCAGGGGTGTTGTACCACCTGGATTGCACTTTGTATCCGTTCTCCTGAATACGTACACATCTCGATAATTTATGAGGAGCTTCAAATATCTTACCAATCTCTAAAAATGAGAGGGTTCTGCCCAGGTTCCTTTCCCACAGCCCCACCACTGCTGGTTTTGCTTCCTGATTAGGGGTCTTCAAAGTTTTATAAAGGAATGAAATCAACCTTCTCGGATAGGTTTTGCTGGTCACTAGTTTTTCAAACCAGGACAAGTCTCCCTTCTTAGGTAGGAGTTTAATTATGGAAAGCAACCTTTGTTTAATGCTTCCGCATATGAAGGTGGAGTTGCTCGGGACAGCAAGCCTGTGCGAGAGGTCACGGTCAGACAAGATGCAGCCATTATCATCTATTAGATCCGTAACAGAAGCGGACAAGGATCTAGTTGCAGCCGGAAGGCTGTCTCTAAATTCTTTTGGGGTCATGGCAATAATATCCCTGACTTGCAAAAGTGGTGAAGGAAAGGTCATGGTCTTGAGCACCTCTAAAATCAGTCCCATAACTTTAATGTCTGGCGCATAGGAGGACTAAAATCAGGGTTAGTCGTTTGAGGTTTCTCATATAATAATAAGGCTCTGAGGAATGAGGGAGATAATACATTTTCAATAGAAAGCCATGTTTTGTGAGGGGGCCCTCTAAGCCAGTCAATTGCTCTACATAGGTGTATAGCTTTCATATACAGTACATACCAAAAGTTTGGACACACCTTCTCATTCAAAGAGTTTTCTGTATTTTCATGACTGTGAAAATTGTAGATTCACACTGAAGGCATCAAAACTATGAATTAACACATGTGGAATTATATACTTAACAAAAAAATGTGAAACAACTGAAAATATGTCTTATATTCGAGGTTCTTCAAAGTAGCCACCTTTTGCTTTGATTACTGCTTTGCACACTCTTGGCATTCTCTTGATGAGCTTCAAGAGGTAGTCACCTGAAATGGTATTCCAACAGTCTTGAAGGAGTTCCCAGAGATGCTTAGCACTTGTTGGCCCTTTTGCCTTCACTCTGCGGTCCAGCTCACCCCAAACCATCTGGATTGGGTTCAGGTCTGGTGACTGTGGAGGCCAGGTCATCTGGTGTAGCACCCCATCACTCTCCTTCTTGGTCAAATATCCCTTACACAGCCTGGAGGTGTGTTTGGGGTCATTGTCCTGTTGATAAATAAATGATGCTCCAACTAAACGCAAACCGGATGGAATAGCATGCCGCTGCAAGATGCTGTGGTAGCCATGCTGGTTCAGTATGCCTTCAATTTTGAATAAATACCCAACAGTGTCATCAGCAAAGCACCCCCACACCATCACACATCCTCCTCCATGCTTCACGGTGGGAACCAGGCATGTAGAGTCCATCCGTTCACCTTTTCTGCATCGCACAAAGACACGGTGGTTGGAACCAAAGATCTCAAATTTGGACTCATCAGACCAAAGCACAGATTTCCACTGGTCTAATGTCCATTCCTTGTGTTCTTTAGCCCAAACAAGTCTCTTCTGCTTGTTGCCTGTCCTTAGCAGTGGTTTCCTAGCAGCTATTTTACCATGAAGGACTGCTGCACACAGTCTCCTCTTAACAGTTGTTGTAGAGATGTGTCTGCTGCTAGAACTCTGTGTGGCATTGATCTGGTCTCTAATCTGAGCTGCTGTTAACCTGCCATTTCTGAGGCTGGTGACTCGGATGAACTTATCCTCCGCAGCAGAGGTGACTCTTGGTCTTCCTTTTCTGGGGCGGTCCTCATGTGAGCCAGTTTCTTTGTAGCGCTTGATGGTTTTTGCGACTGCACTTGGGGACACTTTCAAAGTTTTCCCAATTTTTCGGACTGACTGACCTTCATTTCTTAAAGTAATGATGGCCACTCATTTTTCTTTACTTAGCTGCTTTTTTCTTGCCAAAATATAAATTCTAACAGTCTATTTAGTAGGACTATCAGCTGTGTATCCACCTGACTTCTGCCCAACACAACTCATTGTCCCAACCCCATTTATAAGGTAAGAAATCCCACTTGACAGGGCACACCTGTGAAGTGAAAACCATTTCAGGTGACTACCTCTTGAAGCTCATCAAGAGAATGCCAAGAGTGTGCAAAGCAGTAATCAAAGCAAAAGGTGGCTACTTTGAAGAACCTAGAATATAAGACATATTTTCAGTTGTTTCACACTTTTTTGTTAAGTATATAATTCCACATGTGTTAATTCATAGTTTTGATGCCTTGAGTGTGAATCTACAATTTGTATAGTCATGAAAATACAGAAAACTCTTTGAATAAAAAGGTGTGTCCAAACTTTTGGTTTGTACTGTACATCTCTGGATCAGTGTGGCCTATTCCTCCAAAACGCTTGAACTTGGTTAAGGTTTGAAAAGAGATGTGACTTTTTTCCCCTGCCAGATAAATCTACGGATGAGACTATTCAGGGAAAGAAAATATGACCTCTTGACCAGAATGGGCAATGTTTGCATTATATATGTAAGCCTAGGGATTACTAGAGACATAACTAAGTTTTTCCTCACAAACCAGGATAGGTTTGGGGAGTCTAAGGTTTCTAATTGAGTAGCTCTGTATTGTAATAGTGGTTTGTAATTAAGTGAAAACAAATCATATAAGGTATATAAGGTGTTGAGAGGACCAATTGAAGGCGGAGTCTAATTTAAGAGCATTTAACATAGTGGCAGAGAGACCGAGATGGAGAATTTGCGATTTATGAGGATTTACCTTGAAGTTAGATACATCACCAAATGAGAGTAATAAGTCTTAAATCAAAGGCATGGCTTATAGAGGATTATGTACTATAAGTAGTAAGTTGTCCATAAAATGTAAGTCGTACGTAAGTCGTCTGCCAATTTACGTTCCTGGTTTCTGATCTTAATGCCTCTAATATTTGTTTCTTGTCTGAGAGCCTGCATAAGGGTTTCCATTATTAATACAAAGATTAATGGCAAAAGCGGACAACCCTGCCTAGCACCGTTGCTAATCTGAAAGGGGGGAGAAATAGTATTATTAACCAAAATTGAGGCAGAGGATTGAGTGTACATAGTGAATGTGGTGTTAATAAAAGGGGCAGGAAAATGAAATTCATGTAGAACTTTTCTAATGCCAATCGATCCTGTTGAATGCCTACTCGGCATCAGTGCAGAGAAGAACCAGTGGTATTCGTTTACGGGATGCATAAAATAAGGATTCCAATACTTTAGTGGTATTATCCCTTCCTTCCCTACCTTGAACGAAGCCCACTTCATCTGAATGTATCAGATGGGGGAGGACGGGTTGTAATCTTGTTGCTAGGAGTTTGGCTAGTAATTTAAGGTCTATATTTAATAAAGAAATAGGGTGGTATTTGGTGCAAGAAGAGGAGTCTTTTCCCTCTTTGTGAATAAGGGCTATAGAGGCCTGAGTCATATCTGTAGATAAGGCAACATTTTGAAGTGTAAGGTTATAAATAGGGAGAAGATGTGGGACCAAGATCTCTTTAAATGCGTAATAATAAGTGATAGGTAGGCCATCTGGTCCAGGGCATTTGCCCCTCGGCGAGGCTTTAATAGCTGTTTCTAGTTCTGAGCTTGTGAGTGGCTTAGCTAGGGTTTCTATTTGTGCTGAACACAAAGTGGGTATATTAACGTTTTCTAAAAATTTGTCTATCAAAAGGCTTCTGTCAGTTGAAGTAGCATTAGTAGGTTCAGGTTGCAAATTATATAGTGCTTTATAAAAAAAGGTGGAATTTTGCAGCTATTTGTTTAGAGTCATATATACGGTTGCCTTTTTGGGAAATAAGAAAAGGGACAAAATTAGCTTGCTTCTGTTTTTTAATTCTATGCATCATGAACTTTGAGGCCTTATTACCATGAGCAAAGAACTTCTATTGGGAGGAGAGGATATATTTCTCAGAACTGGTGTTTAACATATTTTTAAGTTCTGTGCTAAGTGCTGATAGTGAAACCTGGTGTTGGACTGCTAATGTTCGTTTAGGTACTTTTTCAAGGGTATGTATCTGTGCTATTAGGGAATCTAGTCACGCTTTGGAGATCTTTTTGGCAGGGGTGCCCAGACTAATAAAGTGTCCCCGAATGTATGTTTTATGAGCATCCCATAAAATTTGTGGGGAAATCTCAGGCGTTTGATTAAGGGAAAAGTATTCTAGTAAGAGCTTTGATACATGAGACTTCTTTTTTCTCAGATGCAATAAGTGTTTCATTTAATCTCCCTCTCGGTGTCCCACCTCCATTAGGGATTGGCTTGAAGGAACAATAAACAGGCGAATGGCCCGAGAGGGTCATACTTCCAATTCCCGCAGACGTACAGGTGCCAAGGTATTCTTTGGAAACAAACATATAGTCTAATCTGCTATATGAGTTGGAGGCTGTAGAATAAAAGGTATAGTCGATCATGTGTGGGTTAAGGCATCTCCATATATCAATCAGTCCCATATCCATTAATTTTATCTTAAAAGGGTTGTCCCACAAAAATATTCTACAGTTTTCAAACCAGCACATTTCATTAACAATTTTGTATAGCTACTGAGTTATTCAATAAAACGTATCTTTATAGTGCCACTTAATTTCTTATTTCTTTGACCTATTCACTGAGCAGACCGCACATGCTCAGTTTTAACCTTCAACTGTCTCCTGAGCTGTGATAGGGAGAGCTGAGACACATCCCCTGAGCTGTGATAGGGAGAGCTGAGATACACCCCCTGAGCTTTGATAGGGAGAGCTGAGACATACCTCCTGAGCTGTGATAGGGAGAGCTGAGACACGCCTCCTGAGCTCTGATAGGAAGAGCTGAGACACACCTCCTGAGCTGTGATAGGGAATGCTGAGACACGACTCCTCAGCTGCAGCAGAAAAGACACTTCCCGTGAGCTGTCAACTTGATATAAATCTAGCAGAACAGCTTTGTTAGAAAGAGGTTGTCATACTATATGATGTGTGATTTTCATATTTTACATTACTCATGGGATAACCCCTTTAAGTGCTCTAAATGCTCTATAAGAGATAGCAGATCTTTTTTAGGAGGTGTCTTGGAGAGGGTAAAGGGCAAGATTAAAATCACCACCCAAAACTATCACTCCTTCATCAAATGATTTAAGAGTCTCTTAGGTCTGTAAAATCCAGTTTACCTTGTCCAGATTAGAGGCATAAATATTTGCAAAGGTATAGGTATCTATAGGTATCTTTGCTATGGCTAAATACATGTCAAAGGAAAATACATACAATGCAACCGCACACTGCTAACCAGATAAAGCACAAAATGCCATAGTGATATAGAGTATTCTAAAGCTCATGCTATGCTTGTATAATAAATTAGAGACTCTTGTATGTATTTTCCTTGAACATGTATTTAGCCATAGCAACCAGCACCTGCACTCTCGGATGTGCTGACTGACATGTCTCTTTTTTCTTTGTAAGTTTGTACTGGAGGTGTGGCTACTCCATTTGGTCATGCACTCCTGACCAGCCCATCTGCCCCACAGGTTGTTTTTAATCAGTGTAACTATAAAGCCAAGTGATTCGGCATGCATGCTGGTATCTGCATTCCTGAACTAGGGGAGGCCTTTGAAGCACCAGAAATGGCAAAAGGCAGAGTGAATACAGCATACATGTGGAACAAAACACCCCCTGATTATATGGAAGCCAAGTCTAGCACATAACAGGTAGGAGATAGTGTTAGGTTCCCATTCTGCAGAGAACACCTTGACGATTTGGTGAATGGGCTCAGATAATTTTGTACAAAATATATTTGCCAAGAGTCTCTAATTTATTAAACAAGCATAGCATGAGCTTTAGAATACTCTATATCACTATGGCATTTTGTGCTTTATCTGGTTAGCGGTGTGCGGTTGCATTGTATGTATTTTCCTTATAATGTAATACGTATCAGAAGAGTGTCAATTTTCGTTCAGGTATCCATCCAATCGATTCTCTTGGGAGTAAGTCCTCCAATGCGTCTTCTGTGTCTCTAATGTTTTGGCGTTGAGACTCTTTCCCAAGGGAAAATTCTGGGTAGATCTGGGAGAGAGGCAAGATCCTTTACTGTATCCCAACTTTCAATGTCGAGCGGTGCAATATCCATTGTTGAGTATGAAGATATTGAGATTTGACGACCAGAGAAAGTATATGTGATTCCCAATGGAAAGGTCCATCTATAAGAGATTTTCTCGTTTCTCAAGAAATCTGTTAGAGGTTAGAAGAGTCACCCAAACTAATTGATGAATCATTCTTGGCCATATTGAGGACCATTTCTTTGTCTTGATAATTCAGAAAGAGACATATATTGTCTCTGGGGGGATCGTTCACCCTAGGGTGAGGTCTAAGGGCAAGATGTGCCCTCTCGATAATCATACTTCCGCTTTTATCCTCTCCCACTAAAGGTGAAATGATTTGTTTGATAATGGCAGGGACGTCTTCTGGCATGTTGGACTCTGTCACTCCTCTGAAACTGAGATTATTTCTCATACCTCGATTCTCCTGATCTTCTATAGCTGTGTATAAGGAGTTGAGGTGGAGCTGACATGCTGACATGCTGACATGCGTTGGGTAACCATGTTCTACTACTGCGGCCTGTGCTGTCTCGAGTGTTTCTACTCTAAATCCCACTTGCATTATTTCCTGTGTTAAGGAGGATATCTCGTGCTTTATTGGGCCCAGGGCTTCCTCCAGTGTTTGCCTGATAAAGCGTCTAGAAACTGAAAGGCTGTGAGAGTCTGAGGTATATTCACCTTCACTTTCTACCTCCGAGCCTTCCTCTGCTTGAAAATCTGCAGCATCACCTATACCCTTCGCCATATTGGATTCTTTGGCCACCGCTGCTGCTGGAGCTTTCTTTAGGAATTTAGTAATTCCTCCTGAAGTTTGTATAGTCTTAACGGCAGCTGGGTGCTCTCCTTGCTTGGCTCCACCGATTTTTACCATCTTATTGCCACGGTGCTCGCGTTATCAGGGTTTAGGGCAGGTAAAGACACGGAGCTCAGAAAGAAGCAGCCATACAGTTCCGGCGCTATCCCTCCCCCCCTCCCCGAATGGGCTTTTCTGTCATTTCTAAACTGATGGCCTGTCCTTAGGATAGGCTGTCCAAATTATGTCAATCCAGACTCAGGTAAAGCACAACACACAATAGATTCCACCGTTCATTATTTATTTGTTTGCATGAACGCTTATTCACTATAATTTAATGGCCAGTGTAAAGGTGCAGAGAACCTGTATGTTGTTGTACAACACTGTGCATTGCAGAAACATGCAAACATGCATAGGTAGTCACCTGCGGTAGTGAAACAGTTACTGTATGTCAGTATGACAGGTGTCAGTCTTAGAATTTGTCACTCATTTGGTCAGTTACAGGGCCAAAACTGATCAAATAACTCAGTGTGAACTCAGCCTTACAGGTCAGTGTTCGCATCAGGTATCAAGAACCATGCAGTGGCCCAAGATCCTACTAGAGAGTGAAAGAAGGCACTCCTTTTACACCTTCAGCTGATTCCACATAGATTTCTGCAGAACTTGTCCTGTTACATGTTGATACAAGCAGTGTCCCCATGACAGAGTGGAGAGGGTGTCAGGAGTAAGTTTGTGTTGATGTCACTGTTTGTTTTTCTCTTATTTTAATTCATCCCAAAAAAGTGGATCCTGTTTTTTGTGCATCCATGTTCACACGGTCAATAGTCAACATTTGGTAAGTAATCCATCAGTATTGCTATTAAAAAACAAAAACAGGAGTGGTTACCAAACAGAGGTGACACATGAATGGAATATTTGCATGTTTTCTGTGTTTTGTACCAACTCCTGCTTTTGGCTTCCAAATTATGAGCATATCCTGATTAAGGCTTTACAGATGCCAAAATGTGTGATAGAAGCCTGAGGGATGCTTCAAAAACAAGATCTGTATTTTTTATTTTTCCGGCTTTCTGACAGATGAGAAGAAGGGTAAAATAAACAGCGATATCAACAAGACCAAAAAGGGACACAAGTGGATCTGTAACAGGGTGGGGAGGCTAGCAAGAGCATAAGCAGTCAATATAGTGGCCCCATCACAGGGTGGTGAGGATTGCAACCTCATGAAGAGTCAACATAGTGGTCCAGTCACAGAATGGGAAGGTGGTGGGGTAGGTTCAGTGGCAGTAACAGCAGAAGGTGGTGGGTGGCAGTAGAATAAGATGTCAGCAGGTGTGTGGTAGCATCAGAATAATGGCTGAAGCAAGTGGCCAGAAGAAATGTGTCTTTTTCCATAAAGTTGTGGTGTGGCATCCAGAGTTATCTTGTCTGATGTATCGGGCACTGATGTGTGGAAATCCTGGCTGATCCACGCCTGATTCATCTTTACAAGGGTTAATCTCTTAGCATTTTGTATGGAAAGACAAGTTCTCTTTTGGATAATTATTATCCCTGCTGCACTTAACACTCACCATGATGGCAAACTAGTGGCCAGTTGTGGCCACAAATCAAGTTCAGCTGCCCAGTGTTCCAGGGGATCTTGGACCTACGGTGGGGGTTTAGTCCAAGTATGCCGCCACCTGCTGTTTAAGGTTCTGCTCCATGTCCTGCAGCTAAATGGTTTCTTCATTCCAGGCTCCAGAGTAACATAGTAACATAGTAATATAGTTTATAAGGCCGAAAAAAGACATCTGTCCATTCACTTCGGCCTGTTTTTCTACAAGTTGATCCAGAGGAAGGCAAAAAACCCCTCTGAGGTTGAAGCCAATTTTCCTCACTTTAGGGAAAAAAATTCCTTCCCGACTCCAATCAGGCATCAGAATAACTCCCTGGATCAACGACCCATCTCTAGTAACTATAACCTGTAATATTATTACCCTTCAGAAATACATCCAGGCCCCTCCTGAACTCTTTTAGTGAACTTACCATCACCACCTCCTCAGGCAGAGAGTTCCATAGTCTCACTGCTCTTACCGTAAAGAATCCTCTTCTATCTTTATGTACAAACCTTCTTTTCTCCAGACGCAGAGGATGTCCCCTCGTCACAGTCACAGTCCTGGGGATAAATAGATGATGGGAGAGATCTCTGTACTGACCCCTGATATATTTATACATTATTATTAGATCTCCCCTCAGTAGTCTTTTTTCTAAAGTGAATAACCCTAATTTTGATAATCTTTCTGGGTCCTGTAGTCCACCCATTCCAGTTATTACTTTAGTTGCCCTCCTCTGAACCCTCTCCAGCTCTGCTATGTCTGCCTTGTTCACAGGAGCCCAGAACTGTACACAGTCCTCCATGTGTGGTCTGACTAGTGATGTGTAAAGTGGCAGGACTATGTTCTCATCATGGGCATCTATGCCTCTTTTGATGCAACCCATTATCTTATTGGCCTTGGCAGCAGCTGTCTAACACTGGTTTCTGCAGCTTAGTTTGCTGTTTACTAAAAATCCTAGGTCCTTTTCCATGTCAGAGTTACCGAATGTTTTACCATTCAGTATGTACTGGTGACTTGCATTGTTAGGCCACTGAGGCACAAATAAAATAAAGAGTCACTGGGGATCACTGGACCAAAACTCTGGGCAGAACAGACAATAACGATTGCTCGCGAAGGGCAAAATAATATAGGAGGCAAGATAACAAATAGTAAAGTAAACGCTTACACAAACACGTACTGCACAACAGTGCTTGAGACTGGAGCCAGAGCTTTGGCTTCACAGACCTCCAGACGAGCGACGCCCACCGTGTACCCGTGCTCCAGGAGGGAGCTACGGCACGGCCGCAAGCGTGGCCTTCAAACACTCAGAGTAATTCACACTACACGAGAAGACTGAGAAAGTGAAGCAGTACGGGAATCCACGCAGCAGTGCAAGAAGCACTCAAGCATCCAAGACACAATACAGCGTCATTAGTAAGGGGACCAGACCGTATAGTAGTCTCACATGAACAACAAGGCACCGGCCCTACCCAGCAGAAGCTCAGGGTTTAAATAGCAGTGAGCTAATTGGCAGGGCGTGGTGCCTGACATACTTCCTGTGAACGTCTGGCGGAAGTGACATCACCAGGAGTCTCAAGGACCTGGCGCATGACCACTTCCTGTGCCGGACCTTGTTCCCTGTAGTAAGACTGTGGGCGCAAGGATACTGCACTGAGATTCGCCCATACCCCTTCACCAACACCCGCAAGCGACCGCGTGCACAACGTCGATGCACGCGCCTTACATGCATTATTCCTTCCCATATGCATAACCTTACATTTGTCAATGTTAAACCTCATCTGCCACTTCTCTGCCCAAGCCTCCAGTCTATTTAGATCCATCTGTAGCAGTGCACTGTCCTCTTCTGTGTTAATTACTTTACATAGTTTAGTATCATCCGCAAAAATTGATATTTTACCGTGCAAGCCTTCTACAAGATCATTAATAAATATTTTGAAGAGAATAGGACCCAATACTGACCCCTGTGTTACCCCATTAGTGACAGTGACCCAATCTGAGAATGTGCTGTTAATAACCACCCTCTGTTTTCTATCACTGAGCCAGTTACTTACCCACATACAGACATTTTCTCCCAGGCCAAGCATTCTCATTTTATATACTAACCTTTTATGTGGTACTGTGTCAAATGCTTTGGAGAAGTCCAGATAACATCCATTGATTCGCCGTAGTCCAGTCTAGAACTTACCTCCTCATAGAAACTGATTAAATTGGTTTGACATGACCGATCCCTCATGAAGCCATGCTGATATGGAGTTATTTGCTTATTTTCATTGAGGTACTCCAAGATAGCATCTCTTAGAAAACCCTCAAACAGTTTACCCACGTCAGATGTTAAACTTACTGGCCTATAGTTTAACAGCTCTGTTTTTGGACCCTTTTTGAATATTGGCACCACATTTGCTATGTGCCAATCCTGTGGAACACTCCCTGTCAGTATAGAGTCCTTAAATATCAGAAATAAGGGTCTGGTGATGACATTACTTAATTCTCTTAGGACACGGGGGTGTATGCCATCTGGTCCTAGCAATTTGTGTATTTGAATCTTTTTAAGACGTCACTGTACTTATTTTCCTCAGTGAATACAGTGGAGAAAAAGATATTTAGTAGCTTTGCTTTCTCCTCATCGCTCTCTGCAACTCCCCCCTCATTACTCTGTAAGGGGCCGACACCTTCAGGTTTATACTTTATACCATTTATATAATTAAAGAACAGTTTAGGATTAGTTTTACTCTCTTTGGTGATTAATCTCTCAGTCCCTAGTTTGGCTGTTTTTATTTGTGTTTTACGTATCCTATTTTTATCCTTATAGTTTTTTAATGCTTCCTCGCTCCCTTCCTGTTTTAGTGATTTAAATGCTTTCTGTTTGTCATTTATTGCTTTCTTTACAGTTCTATTTATCCACATTGTTTTTTTCTTGTTCCTTAACCTTTTATTCCAATAAGGTATGCACCTCTCACAATTAGATATTAGGATGCTTTTAAAAATCTCCCATTTTGTGGATGTCTTTTTATTTTTGAGATATAGATCAAAGATAGTGCACTCCTGAGGTAGAGATTGAGGTGCACTGATATACAGAAATTATATTCCACTTGATGTGTAGAAATCAAATCACGCACTCTCTTACGTATACTTGCAATTAGGTTTATTATGAATAAAGTCACATTGGACATGGAATCATTGTATTACAGCTCTTTAGCGCTTGCCAAAAGGACTAAATATGTTACATAGAACTTGTGTGTATGATGAGACGTTTCGGTCAGGATGACCTTTCTCAATCTGACACTGTAATGGAAATAGTGAATAGTTTAGATTATAGAGATGAGCGAGTAGTGAAATATTCGAAAGTTCGAAATTCGATTTGAATAGACCGCGATATTCGACTATTCGACCGAATATCGAATCCCATTAAAGTCTATGGGAAAAAAATGCTCGCCACTTGGAAATCTCAATTCGACCACTGGGAGGTCACCAAGTCCACCCTGAAACCTCAGAAAAGGATGCCAACACTGCTGGAATGCAACTGGGACAGCAGGGGAAGCATGTCTGGGTGCAAATAATGCGCCTAAGTCGCACTATTACGCCACTATCACAGCCTCTCAACAATACACTCCAAAGACAATATAACCTCTCTGTAAAGTGAGATCATACAAGGAAACCTTCTTTCCTCTACATTGCCATGGACCCCAAGCCAAACTAGACAAAAAAGAAGATAAAATTCTGCACCCCTTAAAATCACGTTGCCTATGACAACCACAGATGGCATAGGCAAGGGGGAAAGCAATCAAGCCATCACTATTTTTCCCTCTGTGCCATCCCTGCCTTGCCCAGGCACATGTCCCAAAACATCATCCACGCCCGAGTAACACGGTTACTGCAAAAGGCCATTTGACCACCAACACTTGGACAAGCGTTTGAGGCCGGGGATGCTACATCTCCCTGACGGCACACTGGGTGAATGTTGTGGAGGCGGGGACGGGCAAACCTGCTACCCCCACCCAAGTTTTGGGCCTTGGTTCTGTCTGGATTTCCGCAAACCTTACAGACCGCTCGGCAAACCCCTCCTTCTCCTTCTAGATTCTCCTTTTAAATCTGTCCACCACCCAGTCAAGTCCACAAAGTCCAGTCTCGTCGATAGCCTGCAGAAACTGCAGGGACCTCACTCTGACCCTCCTTCCTCCCACCCTGCCCAATGTTATCAACCCAGTGTTCCAACCCATGCAAGAATCGCAGGAGCTATCTGAGGATTTTGTTGGTTCTGATGCCCAAACACTGGAGCAAGCTCCATCTCTAGCTGATGGTGGTGTGGAACGGGCACTAAAGTGTAAAGTGATTAGGGACGATGATGAGACACAGTTGCCAGCAAGGGAGTCTGTTGGAGCAAAGTGAGGCAGTGTAAGAGGAGGTGGTTGAGTATGACGAAGTCAGTGACCTGACCTGGCCCAGTGTCATGTCTAGCAGGTAAAGCAGTGGGGATGTTGAGGGATGCGTAGGACCGCAAAAGGCAGGAAGAGGCCGTGGGCTGGCCAGAGGCTCATGGAGAAGGCAGGCTAGAGCCCGCAGGGCCGCATCTCTTCCCTATAACAGGCCCCCACACAAAGCTCTCCCATCGAGGGCTCTTAGGTCCTTGTTGTGAAAATATTTTAATGAGTGCGCAAAGTTAGCTTGAGGTGAGCCCTCGAAAAAATTATATGGAGGCCCAAGAGGTGAGCTCCTCGAAAAAATTAAGGTGGAGGCCAAAGAGGTGAGACCTCTTAAAAATTGTATTAAGGGCCCAAGAGGTGAGGCCATAAATAAAAATTGTTTGTAGGCCCAAGAGGTGAGACCTCTTAACAAATTGTTTGTAGGCCCAAGAGGTGAACCATGATAAAAAATTGCTTGTAGGCCCAAGAGGTGAGACCTCTTAAAATTGTTTGTAGGCCAAGAGGTGAGGCATGAGAAAAATTGTTTGTAGGCCCAAGAGGTGAGACCTCTTAAAAAATTGTTTGTAGGCCCAAGAGGTGAGCCATGAGAAAAATTGTTTGTAGGCCCAAGAGGTGAGACCTCTTAACAATTGTATTAAGGCCGCAAGAGGTGAGCCATAATAAAAATTGTTTGTAGGCCCAAGAGGTGAGACCTCTTAAAAATTGTTTGTAGGCCCAAGAGGTTAGCCATGAGAAAAATTGTTTGTAGGCCCAAGAGGTGAGACCTCTTAACAAATTGTATTAAGGCCCAAGAGGTGAGCCATAATAAAATTGTTTGTAGGCCAAGAGGTGAGACCTCTTAAAAATTGTTTGTAGGCCCA
>ONZH01023117.1:0-18172 GCA_900303285.1 Rhinella marina | reverse complement strand
TTTTATGTGCTTCGCCTACTCCTGCAGTGTAACTTGGTCATTCTGTAGTCACAGCCATACAGGGCCACGATAAATTTTTATGGTCTGGGTGAGCACAAGGCTGTTGCCCGAGAATTTGGGGTAATGGTGAGATTAGGCAGCCTCAGAGGCATCCACGCATGCTGCCCCTGCTGTTTCCTGTCCATTTCTGTGGTGTTTCCATCATTTTCTAAGGTTTCCAGGTTTTCACCCAGCCTTCCCTAAGCAGAGCCTTGGTCCCCATCAAAAAATGCTCGAGTCTCCCATTGATTTCAATGGGGTTCATTATTCGAAATGAGCACTCGAGCATCGGGAAAAATTTGACTCGAATAATGAGCACCCGAGCATTTTAGTGCTTGCTTATCTCTAATGATCATTTATATGCGCTAAGAGCTAAGTCTATTTAGCAGTAATGCTTTTTAACTTTTTCATATATTCACCTTATTTGTCTTAGTGCATACAGAGTGCTGCTACCTTTTTTTGTATTGTATTTAATTAGCTATGGTAGCTTGCACCTGTCTCTCACCTGTAGGAGGTGCTGTTCCGTTTTTGGATTATATATATATATATATATATATATATATATATATATATATATATACAGTGCTGGCCAAAAGTATTGGCACCCCTGCAATTCTGTCAGATAATACTCAATTTCTTCCAGAAAATGATTGCAATCACAAATGCTTTGGTAATAATATCTTCATTTAATTTGTCTTCAATGGAAAACCACAAAAAGAATTGTCAAAAAGCCAAATTGGATATAATTCCACACCAAACATAAAAAAGGGGGTGGACAAAAGTATTGGAACCCTTTGAAAAATCATGTGATGCTTCTCTAATTTGTGTAATTAACAGCACCTGTTACTTACCTGTGGCACATAACAGGTGGTGGCAATAACTAAATCACACTTGCAGCCAGTTGAAATGGATTAAAGTTGACTCAACCTCTGTCCTGTGTCCTTGTGTGTACCACATTGAGCATGGAGAAAAGAAAGAAGACCAAAGAACTGTCTGAGGACTTGAGAAGCAAAATTGTGAGGAAGCATGAGCAATCTCAAGGCTACAAGTCCATCTCCAAAGACCTGAATGTTCCTGTGCCTACCGTCAAAAATTGACGAGAGATTTCAACGAAAGATTGTGCGGATGGTGGCTAAAGAACCTCGACTAACATCCAAACAAGTTCTAGCTGCCCTGCAGTTCGAGGGTACAACAGTGTCAACCCGTACTATCCGTCGGCGTCTGAATGAAAAGGGACTCTATGGTAGGATACCCAGGAAGACCCCACTTCTGACCCAGAGACATAAAAAAGCCAGGCTGGAGTTTGCCAAAACTTACCTGAGAAAGCCAAAAACTTTTTGGAAGAATGTTCTCTGGTCAGATGAGACAAAAGTAGAGCTTTTTGGGAAAAGGCATCAACATAGAGTTTACAGGGAAAAAAAAGAGGCCTTCAAAGAAAAGAACACGGTCCGTACAGTCAAACATGGCGGAGGTTCCTTGATGTTTTGGGGTTGCTTTGCTGCCTTTGGCACTGGACTGATTGACTGTGTGCATGGCATTATGAAGTCTGAAGACTACCAACAAATTTTGCAGCATAATGTAGGGCCCAGTGTGAGAAAGCTGGGTCTCCCTCAGAGGTCATGGGTCTTCCAGCAGGACAATGACCCAAAACACACTTCAAAAAGCACTAGAAAATGGTTTGAGAGAAAGCACTGGAGACTTCTAAAGTGGCCAGCAATGAGTCCAGACCAGAATCCCATAGAACACCTGTGGAGAGATCTCAAAATGGCAGTTTGGAGAAGGCACCCTTCAAATCTCAGGGACCTGGAGCAATTTGCCAAAGAAGAATGGTCTAAAATTCCAGCAGAGCATTGTAAGAAACTCATTGATGGTTACCGGAAGCGGTTGTTCGCAGTTATTTTGTCTAAAGGTTGTGCTACCAAGTATTAGGCTGAGGGTGGCAATACTTTTGTAAGGCCCATTTTTGGAGTTTTGTGTAAAATGATCAATGATTTGCCTTTTTTTTCATTATCTTTTGTGTTTTTTCATTGCAAGCAAAATAAATGAAGATATTATTACCAAAGCATTTGTGATTGCAATAATTTTCTGGAAGAAATTGAGTATTATCTGACAGAATTGCAGGGGTGCCAATACTTTTGGCCAGCACTGTATATATATATATATATATATATATATATATATATATATTCACCAGATTTTTATCTTTATTTTTCTGTGATTTTTGTTTGGTTGATAGTGTACACTTAAAGAAGTTACACCTTCAAGGTGGTACATATAGCTGTGCAGGCTCCTCCTATCATAGGTTGCTTGGTGCAATCAGAGGTCACTAGGGGCAGCACACTATATGTGTCAAAATCTTTAACTGTATAATGCAAACTACAAAAAGCTATTCTTTATAGCAGTCTTAAAGGGAATTTATCATCAGACGTTGAGCCTTCATGTTTTGTAGAGATCACTTTTCATCAGTCATCTCATTATCATCATTAGTGAGGAACAGAGTATTGCAAAATTCGATTTGGCTACTTCGCCAAATATAACATTTTTTTACTTTGCTACAAATTGCAAGGCCCCCTCATCATTGTATCCCTCAGATGCTAAATTTGTAGCTGATCGCAGCATCTGACATTGATATTACCTCATTCATTTGATTGCAAAGAGCCAGCCATCTTGATTGAAGATTTAGCGCAAAATCTCGTATGGACAGTGAGGACGTCATCACGTCAGCCAGCGTGGTGACATCATACATCAACACGCACGAGATTTAGTGGAAGATTTTCAATCAAGACGCTGGTGGCTGGCTCTATGAGCTAAAATGGATGAGGTAAGTATGATTTATTTTCTTTTTTACCGCCATTCAGGGAAAATTTTCGCTCAACCCTAGGAAGAAAAAAAGAGGATGCAAATAAGCTCTTAACAATCTTTCCATCTAAATGCCACCAGATGAAAGGCAGCTATCCTGTAAGTCAATGTTCAGCTCTTCAAAAAAAAGCCTTGAGACATGACTCCGATTTTAAACAAGCCAGCACCTCATCTGCAGACAGATGTTTCAGGGTGATTGCCCCTCATCAGTGCAGAGCAGAGAGTACTGGCCTAACAGTGAGAGACCAAGTCAGGGTAAAAGGGGTACTATCTCTCCTTGGGGAGAGAGCGCCTTAATCGGCGTGAGGAGACTTATAGGCCATTCTTGCTCCTCTGAATTCTGGGAAGAAAAAAAAGGGGATGCAAATGAGCTCTTAACAGGCTATGCCTCTAAATGCCAAGGAGAGATAGTACCCCTTTTACCCTGGCTTGGCCTCTCACTAAGTGATTGATTGGAGTGGGGATTTTTTCTTAATTTTCTTAATTTTATCCCCTATATGTTATTTATTTATTACTAATTTTAAAATGTTTTTTTTGTACATAAAATGGGGGAGACCATGAAAGACCTTGGGGGAGGGAGGGGCATTGACACTCGTTATTTTGTATTTTCCCACTGTAACCGGTATATCCAAAGGAGCCCCAGTTACAAGGGAAAGCTGTTCCCTGTTGGAGCATTGTACACATATAAATCTGATCTGGGGCTGTTAAGATTAGCAGCTTCACTTTCCCCCAAGAACACCTGGCTGTCACATGATCGCCGGGTCCAATAAAGTAAGTGGTATATTGGCTTCCTCTATTCAATGCATAGCACTATGTACTAAGGCAGGAATCAGCAACCTTCGGCACTCCAGCTGCTGTGAAACTACAATTCCCAGCATACAAACTTACTCAGCTGTTCTTGTAACTCCCACAGAAATAGAAAAAGGATTCTGGGAGTTGTAGTTTCAGAACAGCTGGAGTGCCGGAGGTTGCTTATCCCTGTACTAAGGTAAGGAGAAGGCAGAAGCAGTAGTAAATCACTGCTGTCTTTTTCTATGGGACTAGTGACCAATGACAGCAAAGTACCCAACCTGATTCTGCTAAATTGCAGAACCATGAGCTTTAGCAGGATCTTTGGTCCCTGGCTGTCACAGACAGCTGGAAACTCTTTCTGCACCATCTATGAATGGTACTCCTGATTAAAGACCAACACCAATTGCAGTACATATGTGTCACTTGGTCAGGTTAACATGATGCTAATCAGACTGCCTGTTTAACATGACAAGTTCCCTATTATCCACTAGTGCACCAGTGGGCTTGAACCTTCTAAATACTTGGGTAGACCTCTCAGGTTCCTGAATTCATACACAGCAGTTCCAAAGCCACTGCATTCAATGACAATGTTTATCAAAACTGGAAAATTGGCTTAGTTTCCCATAGCAACCCATCAGACCCCATCTTTTATATTTCAGAGCACCTTTGGGAAAATCAATCTGATTTGTTGTTATGGGCAACTAAGCCAGTTTTCCTTTGCACCAGACCAGTTTTGATAAATCACTCCAAATGTGTGGTGCTTCTGTGGCAAATCTGCTTGTGAAATTGTAAGCACAATATGCCTAGAAAAATACTGCTGCCACTTAGGTTTTGGAATTGTTTTCTATTCATTTCAATGAAAGTTCTTAAATAAAGCTGATATACAAAGAAAAAAATATTTTTATATGTTTTATTGCATTATTACCCAATTAAATAATGCTTGCATTGCCTATATAACAATTGCAGACAGTACTCACCGAGACTGATAAATGGTACATACTTTACCAAAAGTATGCTACAAAGTACTCAGAAAATAGTTTCTGACAGAATCAAAATACATAGGGGAACATATATCAAATCTGGTATGTCAGTTTTTTTACGTAAAAAAAAAGTGCTGTCGTACATGAGTTTTTTCACAAAAAAAATAATTTTTGGTGGCTGCGACATCCCATACCACTTTCAGAAGTGGAGTGAGAAGTTGGCAAGGATTTTAGAGTAGATCACTTTTTAAGTCACATTTGCACTTTTTAGTGCAATATTTTAAAAAGTCTCAAAGTCACAACAAATCAGGGGCGGATTAGCCATAGAACCTACAGGGAAATGCCACTCAAGCCCTCCTCACTGCTACCATAATGATGTGATTCTCTCTGGCCAGCAGTCGCAAGTGCCCTCCTAAATTTAATTCAATGTCTTCAGGACAGCGATACAGTTCAATACTCTTGCACAGGTGGCAGTATTTTGTGCTGTACAGTCATGGCCAAAAGTTTTGAGAATGATACAAATATTAATTTTTACAAAGTCTACTGCTTCAGTTTTTATAATGGCAATTTGCATATACTCCAGAATGTTATAAAGAGTGATCAGCTTAACAGCAATTACTTGCAAAGTCAATATTTGCCTAGAAAATGAACTTTATCCCCCAAAACACATTTCAACATCATTGCAGCCCTGCCTTAAAAGATCCAGCTAACATCGTTTCAGTGATTGGTCCATTAACACAGGTGTGGGTGTTGATGAGGACAGGGCTGGAGATCAATCTGTCAGGATTAAGTAAGAATGACACCACTGGACACTTTAAAAGGAGGCTGGTGCTTGGCATCATTGTTTCTCTTCTGTTAACCATGGTTATCTCTAAAGAAACACATGCAGTCATCATTGCACTCCACAAAAATGGCCTAACAGGGAAGAGTATCGCAGCTAGAAAGATTGCACCTCAGTCAACAATCTATCGCATAATCAAGAACTTCAAGGAGAGAGGTTCCATTGTTGCCAAAAAGGCTCCAGGGCGCCCAAGAAAGACCAGCAAGCGCCAGGACCATCTCTTAAAAGTGTTTCAGCTGCGGGATCGGGCTACCAGCAGTGCAGAGCTTGCTCAGGAATGGCAGCAGGCAGGTGTGAGTGCATCTGCACGCGCTGTGAGGCGGAGACTCTTGGAGCAAGGCCTGGTCTCAAGGAGGGCAGCAAAGAAGCCACTTCTCTCCAGAAAAAACATCAGGGACAGACTGATATTCTGCAAAAGGTACAGAGAGTGGACTGCTGAGGACTGGGGTAAAGTCATTTTGTCTGATGAATCCCCTTTTCGATTGTTTGGGACATCTGGAAAACAGCTTATTCGGAGAAGACGAGTTGAGCGCTACCACCAGTCTTGTCTCATGCCAACTGTAAAGCATCCTGAAACCATTCATGTGTGGGGTTGCTTCTCAGCCAAGGGAATCGGCTCTCTCACAGTCTTGCCTAAAAACACAGCCATGAATAAAGAATGGTACCAGAATGTCCTCCGAGAGCAACTTCTCCCAACCGTCCAAGAGCAGTTTGGCGATCAACAATGCCTTTTCCAGCATGATGGAGCACCTTGCCATAAAGCAAAGGTGATAACTAAAGGGCTCAGGGAACAAAACATAGAGATTTTGGGTCCATGGCCTGGAAACTCCCTAGATCTTAATCCCATTGAGAACTTGTGGTCAATCATCAAGAGACGGGTGGACAAACAAAAACCTACAAATTCTGACAAAATGCAAGCATTGATTGTGCAAGAATGGACTGCTATCAGTCAGGATTTGGTCCAGAAGTTGATTGAGAGCATGCCAGGGAGAATTGCAGAGGTCCTGAAGAAGAAGGGTCAACACTGCAAATATTAAATGAGGTTCCTGAACTCCAAGGTTTTGTTTCAATGCAACTTTAATTGTTACAAGCATATAGCTTGACAGGAAGCAGCTCTGAAGTTCAAAACGTTTTCGGCTTATTGCCTTCTTCAGTGAGCTTACGGTGGTTCCAGTGTAATGCTCGATGTAGTCTCCGCGGGTATGTGGCTGAGTGGCTGCTGTAAGCCAGTTTAGGCGTTTGGTCGCGAAAGGGGCTGCTGCCCGATGACTATTGGCGCCAATAGTCATCGGGCAGCAGCCCCTTTCGCGACCAAACGCCTAAACTGGCTTACAGCAGCCACTCAGCCACATACCCGCGGAGACTACATCGAGCATTACACTGGAACCACCGTAAGCTCACTGAAGAAGACAATAAGCCGAAAACGTTTTGAGCTTCAGAGCTGCTTCCTGTCAAGCTATATGCTTGTAACAATTAAAGTTGCATTGAAACAAAACCTTGGAGTTCAGGAACCTCATTTATTATTAATGGTGGCCTGGGAACCATTTCCTGAAATATACTCCCACACGGTTTGAGGACCAAACCTTATTTTACTTTAACACTGCAAATATTGACTTGCTGCATTAACTCATTCTAACTGTCAATATAAGCTTTTGTTACTCATAATATGATTGCAATTATATTTCTGTATGTGATAAAAACATCTGACAAACACACATAAAAACCAGAGGGCAGCAGATCATGTGAAAATATAATATTTGTGTCATTCTCAAAACTTTTGGCCATGACTGTACTGTGGTATATCGTTCACCTGAAGCGGTATATTGCTCTGCACTATGGTATTGCTTACTTCTGTTATCCCTGCCTACATATGTTGGCCATGCCTAATTATGTTGCCCCACTTTCTGTCAACATGGGTTTTAGTTCCCCGTTAAATCTAAGAAACCCTTTAAATATGGTGCATGCCATTGCTCCATTTGTGTTATCTCACCTTCTGACCTTAGATGATGCTGGAAGAAGTTTATTGGGCCATTTGCTATGCAGAGAACATTCTTACTAGAAGTGACCAATAACCATCTGTGATATCTGTTATTTTAACAATAATTAATGCCAGGAGTCATTCTTCTCATAATCTAACAAAACATCATAATAGCCAATACTAGTGATGATGCTATAAATACAAAAAAATTCTGTCAATAATATATTGAGGTTTTAATTTTTTGCCTTACTTTTCCTTAAAAAAACAGAGGAGTGTTTCTTAACATTATGTTAGGTAATAATGTTCTTCTTGATCACTGAGAGAGATCTTCATTAAAAGTTTAATAACGGATTATGAAAAATAAAGTGACTTAACTGATACATTTAATAACCCTAAGATGATGATATAGGATTTGTTTTATTTAATTTTATATCTCCTAAGTGACCATTACTGCTATTACAACCTATAGTGTCAAATATATTTTTTACAAGGATGCAGAATGTGCAGAGGTTGTAGGAAAAATTTCTCAACCAGAAAATGGATGGAAGAAGAACATAGGAAATGTGTTGTGGACACAAACCATTACTTTCATTTACCACATGTGCAATGACCCATGCTGTATACACCTGTGGTTACTACCAACATGTTTATGTGAACTATTTTCCAAAAGTTTTAACATCTGTCTCAGTTCAAATACAGATTTACAAAGGAAATTGCTTAAGACCACCAAGAATTCTGCAAGTGCCAAACCCATAGCTGTGAGTCAGTCTGACTCAGTAATATACAGTGCCTTGCGAAAGTATTCGGCTCCCTGGAACTTTGCAACCTTTTGCCACATTTCAGGCTTCAAATAAAACAAAAAGATATAACATTTTAAATTTTTGGTGACGAATGAACAAGTGGTTCACAGTTGTGAAGTGGAACAAAATTTTTTTTGATCATTTAAACTTTTTTGTAATAATAAAGCTGAAAAGTGGGGCGTGCAAAATTATTCGGCCCCCTTGCATTAACACTTTGTTGCGCCACCTTTTGCTGCGATTACAGCTGCAAGTCACATGGGGTATGTCTCTATCAGTTTTGCACATCTAGAGACTGAAATTCTTGCCCATTCTTCCTTGCAAAACAGCTCAAACTCTTTAAGGTTGGATGGAGAGCGTTTGTGAACAGCAGTTTTCAGCTCTTTCCACATATTCTCAATTGAATTCAGGTCTGGACTTTGACTTGGCCATTCTAAGACCTGGATACATTTATTTGTGAACTATTCCATTGTAGATTTTGCTTTACGTTTGGCATCATTGTCTTGTTGGAAGATAAATCTCCATCCTAGCCTCAGGTCTTTTGCAGACTCCAACAGGTTTTCATCCAGAATGGTCCTGTATTTTGCTCCATCCATCTTCTCATCAATTTTCACCATCTTCCCTGTCCCTGCTAATGAAAAGCAGGCCCAAACCATGATGCTGCCACCACCATGTTTGACAGTGGGTATGGTGTGTTCAGGGTGATGAGCTGTGTTGCTTTTACGCCAAACATATAGTTTTGCATTGTTTCCAAAAAGTTCGATTTTGGTTTCATCTGACCAGAGCACCTTCTTCCACATGTTTGGTGTGTCTCCCAGGTGGCTTGTGGCAAACTGTCAACAAGACTTTTTATGGATATCTTTGAGAAATGGCTTTCTTCTTGCCACTCTTCCATAAAGGCCAGATTTATGAAGTGTTCAACTGATTGTTGTCCTATGGGCTGACTCTCCCACATCAGCTATAGTTCATCCAGAGTGATCATGGGCCTCTTGGCTGCATCTCTGATCAGTCTTCTCCTTGTTTGAGATGAAAGTTTAGAGGGACGGCCGGGTCTTTGTAGATTTGCAGTGGTCTGATACTCCTTACATTTCAATATGATCGCTTGCACAGTGCTTCTTGGAATGTTTAAAGCTTGGGAAATCTTTTGGTATCCAAATCCGGCTTTAGACTTCTCCACAACCGTAACACGGACCTGCCTGGTGTGTTCCTTGGTCTTCATGATGCTCTCTGTGCTTTAAACAGAACCCTGAGACTATCACAGAGCAGGTGCATTTATACGGAGACTTGATTACACACAGGTGGATTCTATTTATCTTCATCAATCATTTAGGACAACATTGGATCATTCAGAGATCCTCAATGAACTTCTGGAGTGAGTTTTCTGAACTGAAAGTAAATGGGAGGAATAATTTTGCACGCCCTACTTTTCAGTTTTATTAACACAAAAAAAGTTTAAATGATCCAATAAATTTCGTTCCACTTCACAATTGTGACCCACTTGTTGTTGATTCTTCACCAAAAATGTAAAATGTTATATCTTTTTGTTTGAAGCCTGAAATGTGGCAAAAGGTTGAAAAGTTCCAGGAGGCAGAATACTTTCACAAGGCAGTGTAAATTCTAAAATGTAGAAACTATAAATGTTATAAACTAGTAAATATATGATATTTCACCAATTAAATAACGTGATATAAGAAATATAGAGTTTATAGTGCATTCTATCGTGCATATGAAAATCTCTAGTCAAACAGGCATGTGGGTTACAAATGGTTTCAGCATCCGCACTACATCCATCAATCTCTGGAGAACTGACGGCAAAAACCTTTTGTTGGATTTTCCATGCTACTCTATAGCATGAGATGCATCAATCCCACGTCAAACTTTAAAATGGCTTGAAATGAGTTCTACACAGTCCTAGGAGACCCCAAAAAGTCAACCCCAACTTTTAATGGCATTCGGTCCCAAATCAAATTGCACTACTAATTCTGCTGAATCAAATCTGGATCAAATTTTAAGAAACTAAACATCAGTATAAATGCATTCTATGTAGTTATTGGGGGTGACCCAACAAAATGGTATAAAACTGAAGTACAAAGGAAAGCGACAAATGTAATCATGCACATTTGTTAGAAGCTTTATGCTTTCTTTTCTACAATGTCATTGATTTTATTGGTAAGAAAACAGAATATCATGTTTATTCTCCTTTTTGTCTTTAGAATAGCAGGCTCCTGAATGGAGGCTACCTGAAGCCAACTGATGGTATTTGTCACTAAAGTAGATGCTAACAGTATTGCTTTTCTATATTTTCTAGTCAAAAATGTAGCATGCATAGCTGTCTTATGAACCTGTCTAGCAGGGAACGTAACAAGTCACTAACAACTCAAATAACTGGGTGCTTTTTCTATTTTATTAGCAAGCTCTGTCTCTAATGCCACCAGATTTAAGGCAGCTATTCTGAAAGTCAATGTTCAACCATTTAATTAGGCCTTGAGACATGACTTGGATAATAAATAAGCCAACACTTCACCATACACAAAATAGTCATGTATGGAATTTCCTAACTAGCCGTCATAAATAGAGATGAGCGAGTAGTGTTCGATCGAGCCGGTATTCGATCGAATACTACGCTATTCGGCATACTCGATTTCAATCGAGTATAACGGCGATGGCGCACTTAGAATTCGTTTCCCCTCCCACCTTCCCTGGCGCTCTTTTTCCACCAATCAACATGCAGGGGGGGTATGACAGGCCCACGGAGCACGCTGGCAGCGCGAAAACAGCGTCTACATGGATTGGCTGGAAAAACCATGTGACCTCGAATATTAAAAACTCAGCTCTTCCTGCTCGTTCGCATATGCTGCGTGAACTTAGTCAGGGACAGAGGCTTTTTCTATTTTATTAGCAAGCTCTGTCTCTAATGCCACCAGATTTAAGGCAGCTATTCTGAAAGTCAATGTTCAACCATTTAATTAGGCCTTGAGACATGACTTGGATAATAAATAAGCCAACACTTCACCATACACAAAATAGTCATGTATGGAATTTCCTAACTAGCCGTCATAAATAGAGATGAGCGAGTAGTGTTCGATCGAGCCGGTATTCGATCGAATACTACGCTATTCGGCATACTCGATTTCAATCGAGTATAACGGCGATGGCGCACTTAGAATTCGTTTCCCCTCCCACCTTCCCTGGCGCTCTTTTTCCACCAATCAACATGCAGGGGGGGTATGACAGGCCCACGGAGCACGCTGGCAGCGCGAAAACAGCGTCTACATGGATTGGCTGGAAAAACCATGTGACCTCGAATATTAAAAACTCAGCTCTTCCTGCTCGTTCGCATATGCTGCGTGAACTTAGTCAGGGACAGAGGCTGGAGAAGGGACAGATAGGTTTTAGCTGTTGGACAGGCAGGAGCGTGATTAAAAGCCCTTATCAGGGCTACTATAGTGCAGTACAGTGATAGCTTTACTACAATATACAGTCTGCAGAGAACGGTTGCTGTATTCAGGGATAGCTGCTGGAGTAGGGACAGAGAGAGGCATTAGTGGTGTATTAGGTGCTCTGCTACATACAAAACTATATTTGGCACTACTGTTCTGCGTTCTTTTTGGCTGCAAAACCCTGTTATATACCTAGTGTGTATATGCACCATCTGATCTGGCAGTATACGGCTGTGAATTTTATTTTATTTTTAAATATAGTTTATTTGGCTCTAGTGTTCTGGGTTCTGTGTGCCTGCAATACCCTTTTTGTATACCAGGTGTAAATACCCACCGTCTGACCTGTTAGTACACGGCTGTGTACCTAGAAATATATAAAAAAAAAAAGCCTTTTCATTGGCACCCGTACTTTGCGTTCTCTTGCAAAATAATTGTATATACGTAGTGTTCATACACACCGTCTGATCTGTTAGTACACGGCTGTGTACCTAGAAACATAAAAAAAAAAGCCTTTTCATTGGCACCTGTACTTTGCGTTCTCTTGCAAAATAATTGTATATACGTAGTGTTCATACACACCGTCTGATCTGTTTGTACACGGCTGTGTACCTAGAAATATAAAAAAAAAAAAGCCTTTTCATTGGCACCTGTATCTTGCAAAATAATTGTATATACGTAGTGTTCATACACACCGTCTGATCTGTTTGTACACGGCTGTGTACCTAGAAATATAAAAAAAAAAAAGCCTTTTCATTGGCACCTGTACTTTGCGTTCTCTTGCAAAATAATTGTATATACGTAGTGTTCATACACACCGTCTGATCTGTTTGTACACGGCTGTGTACCTAGAAATATAAAAAAAAAAAAAAAGCCTTTTCATTGGCACCTGTACTTTGCGTTCTCTTGCAAAATAATTGCATATACGTAGTGTTCATACACACCGTCTGATCTGTTTGTACACGGCTGTGTACCTAGAAATATATAAAAAAAAGCCTTTTCATTGGCACCTGTACTTTGCGTTCTCTTGCAAAATAATTGTATATACGTAGTGTTCATACACACCGTCTGATCTGTTTGTACACGGCTGTGTACCTAGAAATATAAAAAAAAAAGCCTTTTCATTGGCACCTGTACTTTGCGTTCTCTTGCAAAATAATTGTATATACGTAGTGTTCATACACACCGTCTGATCTGTTTGTACACGGCTGTGTACCCAGAAATATAAAAAAAAAAAAAGCCTTTTCATTGGCACCTGTACTTTGCGTTCTCTTGCAAAATAATTGTATATACGTAGTGTTCATACACACCGTCTGATCTGTTTGTACACGGCTGTGTACCTAGAAATATAAAAAAAAAAAAAGCCTTTTCATTGGCACCTGTACTTTGCGTTCTCTTGCAAAATAATTGTATATACGTAGTGTTCATACACACCGTCTAATCTGTTTGTACACGGCTGTGTACCTAGAAATATAAAAAAAAAAAAGCCTTTTCATTGGCACCTGTACTTTGCGTTCTCTTGCAAAATAATTGTATATACGTAGTGTTCATACACACCGTCTGATCTGTTTGTACACGGCTGTGTACCTAGAAATATAAAAAAAAAAAAGCCTTTTCATTGGCACCTGTACTTTGCGTTCTCTTGCAAAATAATTGTATATACGTAGTGTTCATACACACCGTCTGATCTGTTTGTACACGGCTGTGTACCTAGAAATATAAAAAAAAAAAAGCCTTTTCATTGGCACCTGTACTTTGCGTTCTCTTGCAAAATAATTGTATATACGTAGTGTTCATACACACCGTCTGATCTGTTTGTACACGGCTGTGTACCTAGAAATATTTAAAAAAAAAAAGCCTTTTCATTGGCACCTGTACTTTGCGTTCTCTTGCAAATAATTGCATATACGTAGTGTTCATACACACCGTCTGATCTGTTTGTACACGGCTGTGTACCTAGAAATATAAAAAAAAAAGCCTTTTCATTGGCACCTGTACTTTGCGTTCTCTTGCAAAATAATTGTATATACGTAGTGTTCATACACACCGTCTGATCTGTTTGTACACGGCTGTGTACCCAGAAATATAAAAAAAAAAAGCCTTTTCATTGGCACCTGTACTTTGCGTTCTCTTGCAAAATAATTGTATATACGTAGTGTTCATACACACCATCTGATCTGTTTGTACACGGCTGTGTACCTAGAAATATAAAAAAAAAAAGCCTTTTCATTGGCACCTGTACTTTGCGTTCTCTTGCAAAATAATTGTATATACGTAGTGTTCATACACACCGTCTGATCTGTTTGTACACGGCTGTGTACCTAGAAATATAAAAAAAAAAAAGCCTTTTCATTGGCACCTGTACTTTGCGTTCTCTTGCAAAATAATTGTATATACGTAGTGTTCATACACACCGTCTGATCTGTTTGTACACGGCTGTGTACCTAGAAATATTAAAAAAAAAAAGCCTTTTCATTGGCACCTGTACTTTGCGTTCTCTTGCAAAATAATTGCATATACGTAGTGTTTCATACACACCGTCTGATCTGTTTGTACACGGCTGTGTACCTAGAAATATAAAAAAAAAAAAGCCTTTTCATTGGCACCTGTACTTTGCGTTCTCTTGCAAAATAATTGTATATACGTAGTGTTCATACACACCGTCTGATCTGTCTGTACACGGCTGTGTACCTAGAAATATATAAAAAAAAGCCTTTTCATTGGCACCTGTACTTTGCGTTCTCTTGCAAAATAATTGTATATACGTAGTGTTCATACACACCGTCTGATCTGTTTGTACACGGCTGTGTACCTAGAAATATAGAAAAAAAAAAGCCTTTTCATTGGCACCTGTACTTTGCGTTCTCTTGCAAAATAATTGTATATACGTAGTGTTCATACACACCGTCTGATCTGTTTGTACACGGCTGTGTACCTAGAAATATAAAAAAAAAAGCCTTTTGATTGGCACCTGTACTTTGCGTTCTCTTGCAAAATAATTGTATATACGTAGTGTTCATACACATCGTCTGATCTGTTTGTACACAGCTGTGTACCTAGAAATATAAAAAAAAAAAAGCCTTTTCATTGGCACCTGTACTTTGCGTTCTCTTGCAAAATAATTGTATATACGTAGTGTTCATACACACCGTCTGATCTGTTTGTACACGGCTGTGTACCTAGAAATATAAAAAAAAAAAAGCCTTTTCATTGGCACCTGTACTTTGCGTTCTCTTGCAAAATAATTGTATATACGTAGTGTTCATACACACCGTCTGATCTGTTTGTACACGGCTGTGTACCTAGAAATATGAAAAAAAAAAGCCTTTTCATTGGCACCTGTACTTTGCGTTCTCTTGCAAAATAATTGTATATACGTAGTGTTCATACACACTGTCTGATCTGTTTGTACACGGCTGTGTACCTAGAAATATAAAAAAAAAAAAGCCTTTTCATTGGCACCTGTACTTTGCGTTCTCTTGCAAAATAATTGTATATACGTAGTGTTCATACACACCGTCTAATCTGTTTGTACACGGCTGTGTACCTAGAAATATATAAAAAAAAAAACCTTTTCATTGGCACCTGTACTTTGCGTTCTCTTGCAAAATAATTGTATATACGTAGTGTTCATACACACCGTCTGATCTGTTTGTACACGGCTGTGTACCTAGAAATATATAAAAAAAAAGCCTTTTCATTGGCACCTGTACTTTGCGTTCTCTTGCAAAATAATTGTATATACGTAGTGTTCATACACACCGTCTGATCTGTTTGTACACGGCTGTGTACCTAGAAATATATAAAAAAAAAGCCTTTTCATTGGCACCTGTACTTTGCGTTCTCTTGCAAAATAATTGTATATACGTAGTGTTCATACACACCGTCTGATCTGTTTGTACATGGCTGTGTACCTAGAAATATAAAAAAAAAAAGCCTTTTCATTGGCACCTGTACTTTGCGTTCTCTTGCAAAATAATTGTATATACATAGTGTTCATACACACCGTCTGATCTGTTTGTACACGGCTGTGTACCCAGATATATAAAAAAAAAAAAGCCTTTTCATTGGCACCTGTACTTTGCGTTCTCTTGCAAAATAATTGTATATACGTAGTGTTCATACACACCGTCTGATCTGTTTGTACACGGCTGTGTACCCAGATATATAAAAAAAAAAAAGCCTTTTCATTGGCACCTGTACTTTGCGTTCTCTTGCAAAATAATTGTATATACGTAGTGTTCATACATACCGTCTGATCTGTTTGTACACGGCTGTGTACCTAGAAATATAAAAAAAAAAAAAGCCTTTTCATTGGCACCTGTACTTTGCGTTCTCTTGCAAAATAATTGTATATACGTAGTGTTCATACACACCGTCTGATCTGTTTGTACACGGCTGTGTACCTAGAAATATAAAAAAAAAAAGCCTTTTCATTGGCACCTGTACTTTGCGTTCTCTTGCAAAATAATTGTATATACGTAGTGTTCATACACACCGTCTGATCTGTTTGTACACGGCTGTGTACCTAGAAATATAAAAAAAAAAAGCCTTTTCATTGGCACCTGTACTTTGCGTTCTCTTGCAAAATAATTGTATATACGTAGTGTTCATACACACCGTCTGATCTGTTTGTACACGGCTGTGTACCTAGAAATATAAAAAAAAAAAGCCTTTTCATTGGCACCTGTACTTTGCGTTCTCTTGCAAAATAATTGTATATACGTAGTGTTCATACACACCGTCTGATCTGTTTGTACACGGCTGTGTACCTAGAAATATAAAAAAAAAAAAGCCTTTTTCATTGGCACCTGTACTTTGCGTTCTCTTGCAAAATAATTGTATATACGTAGTGTTCATACACATCGTCTGATCTGTTTGTACACGGCTGTGTACCTAGAAATATAAAAAAAAAAAAGCCTTTTCATTGGCACCTGTACTTTGCGTTCTCTTGCAAAATAATTGTATATACGTAGTGTTCATACACACCGTCTGATCTGTTTGTACACGGCTGTGTACCTAGAAATATAAAAAAAAAAAGCCTTTTCATTGGCACCTGTACTTTGCGTTCTCTTGCAAAATAATTGTATATACGTAGTGTTCATACACACCGTCTGATCTGTTTGTACACGGCTGTGTACCTAGAAATATAAAAAAAAAAAAGCCTTTTCATTGGCACCTGTACTTTGCGTTCTCTTGCAAAATAATTGTATATACATAGTGTTCATACACACCGTCTGATCTGTTTGTACACGGCTGTGTACCTAGAAATATAAAAAAAAAAAGCCTTTTCATTGGCACCTGTACTTTGCGTTCTCTTGCAAAATAATTGTATATACGTAGTGTTCATACACACCGTCTGATCTGTTTGTACACGGCTGTGTACCTAGAAATATAAAAAAAAAAAGCCTTTTCATTGGCACCTGTACTTTGCGTTCTCTTGCAAAATAATTGTATATACATAGTGTTCATACACACCGTCTGATCTGTTTGTACACGGCTGTGTACCTAGAAATATAAAAAAAAAAAGCCTTTTTATTGGCACCTGTACTTTGCGTTCTCTTGCAAAATAATTGTATATACGTAGTGTTCATACACACCGTCTGATCTGTTTGTACACGGCTGTGTACCTAGAAATATAAAAAAAAAAAAGCCTTTTCATTGGCACCTGTACTTTGCGTTCTCTTGCAAAATAATTGTATATACGTAGTGTTCATACACACCGTCTGATCTGTTTGGACACGGCTGTGTACCTAGAAATATATAAAAAAAAGCCTTTTTATTGGCACCTGTACTTTGCGTTCTCTTGCAAAATAATTGTATATACGTAGTGTTCATACACACCGTCTGAACTGTCAGTACACGGCTGTGAAGGCAAAATATTGTAACCAATAAAAAATAAAATGCGGAGGGGGGCTAGCGGAATCGGACGTGGACGAGGACGGGGGCGCGGAATGCTGTTGGTGGCCTTGTTGAAGCCAGTGGGGATACAATGCGTGCTGGTGAGGGTCAGCCAGGATCCCACTCATCCAGAATCCCTGCCTTTATGGGACAGTTAAGCAGGGGGCGGGTTACACCGCTGTTGAGGCCTGAGCAGGTTGAACAGGTGGTGCAATGGATAGCCGATAGCGCTTCCACACAGTTGTCCACCAAGCCAGTCATCCACACAGTCTCAACTCTGACCCTCCTTCCTCCACACCTGGCCAACAGAGTCATCCCACCATTGACCCCTCCCAGGAGCTCTTTGTCGGGTCCGTTTTTCAGATGTGCCGGAAGAATCCCAGGAGCTAGCACAGGAATTTGTTTGTAGTGATGCCCAACCACTTGAGTATTCGCCATCTCCTGCTGATGTGGACCCTGAACCAGCATCTGTTATCATGAGCGATGATGATGATGAGACGCAGTTGCCATCAAGGGAGGCTGTTGGAATGTCCAGTGGGCAGGAGGAG